>WBMY01005015.1:262395-285486 GCA_013397315.1 Donacobius atricapilla | reverse complement strand
GGGGCCTCACCCCCGACCCCGTCACGCCCCTCCATGACGAGTCCCCGGGCGGCGGCAGAGGGGTTGTCCCTCGCTTTTTGGCCTCCTCTCGTCACTGCCCGCCAGCCCAGCGCTGTGGCGAAGCCGTGTGCCCCTGGTGACCCCGCGCTGAGGGCAAACCTTGTCTCTCGGCGTCCCTCGGGTGCTGCCATGGGAGAGAGGGAGGCAGCGCCGCAGCGCGATGCTGGGTCGCTCTCAGCCTCTCCCGCTGACGGCCAAGATGGCTGGGATTATTAAATGTGGAAAAAACGATGTGGTGCCAAATACTGTGCGGTTTTGCCCCTTGTAAAGCAAGAAGCGCCCTGGTTTAAGAACTTGCTCCTACAGCCCCGCTTTGTACCTGGGCAGCGAAATGGGTGCAGGCCGCTGTGTGCTGTCACACCTGAGCACATCATAGGGAACACTTGGGCGATAGAATAAAGAATAAATGCAAAGTTTTGCTGTCACGTTTAGAAGCAGCAGCTTAGGAAACCCCAGGAAACAGTGGGAGAGAGGTGAGTATGTCTGAGTCGATGGGTGGGCTCAGCCAGAATAATCACTCCCACAGCGGTGAGGCTGCGACCGCTCTGCGCCCACCTCCAGCCAGCCCAAGGCATGCTGCAGACCAAAATGCTTTGATTCTACTGGATACACACTGCGATTAATGCTGCTCTTGGCCGTGTGTTTTACGATGGCCCAAGCTGGCGGCCGTGCATCTTCCAGGAGGTGATGTGCCTGCATTTCCACGGGTGACCAAGGAGTCATTTCCCGCTCTGAGTCACCGGCCTGCTTGAAGCTTCTGAGAGCTGCATCTTCCTGCATTCCTCCATCCCTCTGGGGCGCTGCAAAACAGCAGCCTGGTGCTTCCCCAGCTGACTCAGTTAATTGCTGAAATTAGCAAAACTGGTCTTCGGCACACAGCTTTTAAATAAAGAACCAATGAGATAAATCCAGATTTCCTCAGAACCCTCTGTGTCCTGCAAAATGTAGCCCCATACTGAGAATTCTTTCTGTGAGGAACCTGCCAGGAGGCAGATAGGCCTTTGGAACACCTTTTGTTGCCTACAGGTTCATACATACATCCGTGTGTATCAATAGTGACCTGGAGGAAAGGAATGTGCTTACGGATGGGGTGAACTCATGGACTTTGTTTCAACCTTTGGCCATGCGTTCTCCAGCTCACAATGAAAATTATGTAAAGAAAATAACTCTGTTATGATGAGGGTTGTTTGAATATTTAAAGAATTGTTGCCTATTCACATCCCTTTGTGCCTTTGAAATAATTCTTTACAGAAACTGCAAAGGTTACAATATAGCTGGGAATTGTGGTGTATAAAATTGTTATATTTTGGTATTTTTTAAAGTTCAGTTAAGCGCAGATGTGGCTAGTTTCGCATTAGTCTTTTCCTTGTATGCAGTTTTTCACATTGACAAGTATCGTGTTAGTTTTGTAGTCAGCCAAGAGACCATGCTTGGATATGCAGACTGAATATTTGCTTATTTGATGAATTTCATTAGGTACAATATGTGTGCTCGCAGACTGATTTTGAAAGTATGATACAGAGAAAAAAAAATCAAAATCCCACAACTCCCTTTTCCCTACGTGAATTAAATCCTGTATAAAAGTAATTAATTCTCTTATGGGTTTATGAAACCATTCAAACATTGCCTCTCTTTCATTCTTTGCAAGTGCAAATGAGCTAGATAGGGAAATGAATAAACATGGCAAATTGCTTATGAAACAAAACATTACCCAGAATTAGAGAGAGCTGGGAAGCTTCAGTAACTCCAGCAATTAGCCTGTAGAGGACACAGTTAATAGGCACATTCTGTCACAGTCAGGTGATACTTGTTCCAGATGTTTGTTTGCCCTTTAATAGATCCTTTTTTTCCCATCAAGAATCAAAAACCAGGACTTGTTATAATTATTATGGAGCGATTGGTTTTCTCATGTACCCATCTTTCTGGGGTTTGAGGCGTTTTAACTGACCCACACAGTGACGTTGTCGCATGAATGGTGGAAACCACCACGTGACTATTTCAGTCTCTGACAAGCCAGAAGGAAGGAAGGAAGAGGGGATGAATACTCACGGTGTGGGTGTTTGTGTGTGACTGGTTATCTGAGTGTGGGAGTAGGTGCGAAAGAGCAAGAAATATATTAACATGCTTGATTATATTTTCATTCCACTCATTCTGCTGCTTTATTCATTTATGTGTAAGAAAGAGCTACCTGAACAACTTAGAGAATGCAAAAATTCGTTTCTAAAAGTAAAGAATACACAAAGAAAGTCTCATTGGAGAGTATCCACAAAACGGTGAACAGCTCTAGCAGTAATCATGGACTCATCATGAAGGGAAAGGAAGCAGAAGAACATCTTCCTACAGTAGCTGGTAATATCCTGGCTGCTGGTTGATGTAGAAATGACTGCCGTGGTCAGGTCACTGAATTTAGATGGATAGTTTCTGCATGCAGTAATTACCTTTTAACTGGTTTCAGTGCACATGTTGAAAATAGGGCTATCAGGGCTTGAACCTGCCAGAAGAGTTTTGGAAAGTATGGAATCGATTCCAACTTTCCACAATGGGAAGGACTCAGTATGTAAATAACCTTTTTTTTTTTTTTTCTGTCGAAGATATAAGATGAGAAGTGGTCTCAGTAACAGCTTCTTGTGCCAAGAAGGTTTCTGTTTTTCAAGAATCCAAGCTGTAACTGGGAAGGAAGTGAGAAACTTGATGAGTATTTGCTGTCCTCTTCCTGCTCGAAGGGAGCTGAGACACAGCTCTTCATCATGAGTCAGGCACCAGGAGTTTGCCAACTAAGCCTTTCTGTTCTTAATAGCCTGGCAGTTTAGAGAGTGAAGAGCTATTTCTGCCACTGGTGGAGGACTTGGGGAAGTGTTTATGAGAGCTGCTAACAGCTAATTTACAAATTGGAGTTCGTATTTGAGATTGTTGTGCTGTAACATCCATTCAAGCATCTTTCTTAGCCGGTACCAAACACGACGGGCAGAACTCCAGTGTCTGAGCTGAAGCTGAGTTCAGTGGAAGAGCCGTGAGCCAGCATGTGTGTGAGTGAACAGTGTGCAAACCCCATCCTGACTTTCCTGCGTGGGAGGGGGGATTTGTCCGTTTACCTCATCCTTTATCGGCAAAGAATTTCAACTATCTCAGCAGCTCTGCCAGATGTTAGGAAGCAGTTGGCTGAGAGCAATCTTTACCCCTGAAAGCAGATATTACAGGCTCTGGAGTTCCACAAAAGCCCTCAGAATATAAGGCCTTTTTTTTCCCCCAGATACCCAGAAATCCTCATTCTGGAGATGTTTATGGAGTCAGGACAGGGAGGGATGAGAGAGAATTCCTTCCTTTCCCTTGTTCCTGGCCTTTTATCAGCGAGTTCCTTTATCAGCACTGTACCAGAAATGCAGCCCTGAGTAGAGCATGAATTCTCCTTGGCTTCCCAATCAGCACGAGAAGGCGACGAATGGGTGCTGGTGACACTTGCTGTCACGGACAGTCTTTTATTGCTTTTATTCTATTACCAGTAATTGAAAGGTCAGCCAAATTTGTCTTAGACAATTAACTGACATTTTCAGAGAGGAGATTGGGAGCAGTCAGAGATGCTTTTCTAAGTGATGCGGCCCAGCTAGTCTGATGTGTCACTACAGCCAGTGTGTAAAACACCAGGGTGGATGATTTTAAGGGTTGTGCTGTATGTGGTGCATTGAGAAAAGCCAATTCTGAGATGCTTGCCCAGTAATCTGAGGGTGTTATCTGGGCAGGCATTAGTTCACACAGCCTGGTTCGGCAAAGCACAATTGCCTTGAAGGCCAAAAGACCAACCTGAATTCAAAGTTATGTCTGGAAAATGGAAAATCACAAATGAGAGTAGGGGAGCCCATGTAGAAATCTGAGGCAGAGGAAGGACAGAGCAGGTTGCACGAGGCTGATGACAGAGAACCAAACCATCAAGGCTCGTGCACTGAGTCATTGGCTCAGAACTGCCACACGTCCCATCCTTACCTTCTGAGGGCTGGGAGAGGTGTGTCCCATCCCTGCCTCAAGAGGCTGGGACAGAGGGAAAGGTGGTGGTGCAAACTGCAGGGGATCCTTTCTGCTTCCAGTGGCAGCACAGAGCCAGGACCTTCTCTGTCACCTCATGGGGTGGCAGCACCAAACAGACCCACAGGATAAAGGTCCCCAGTGTGCCAGTTCCATGTGCTAGGATTGCATCCCAGCACGTGATGGATCATTGTGTGGTTTCATGCACTGGTAAAGAAAACACTTGAGTGACCTGTTGTTTACTTAAATATTTATATAGTGATTCAGAGTGCAGGATCTGTTGCAGCTTGTTCCTGCACATGAAAGTGATCTAAATCCAGCACTCAGCTGGGCAGCAGAGGACTGCTCCAGGGTGGTTTTGGATGTTTACAGCTGCTATAGGTTTTGCAAGGAGTGTAAGTAGAGAAAAATAATGGATGTGGTTAGAACATCTCTTCATTCTGCTGTCCCCTGAGGACAGAAAGATTTATTGGGGTTGTGACTCCTGCACAATTAGAGTGGCCCTCTGGAAGTGCTCCTCTGGAGGAAGGGCTTCCTGCAAGTGTATCATGTACCCCTCTGCATTTCAGTGACTTCAAAGCTGGTGGTCAGGAATATTCCTATAAATATCTATGAATTTGTGTTGTTGAATCAGTTCTTAAACAGCAGCTGCATTATTCATGTATGGATCGTGGTTTGGTGTTCCAGCTCAAGGGAATGAAGCCAGAAAGGGAAAGGGGAATTAACAGACTCATTTGGGATCTTAGTTATGTGCTGCTTTAGCTGGTTCCTTGTATGGGCTTTAATTTGAGGTTTTGAGGTCTTTGTGAAGTGCTTTTTTTGCAAAAATTTAAACTGAAAAAAATTTGAACTTGGGATGAACCTGAATCTCATACCAGGAAACCTCACACTGAAGGGAAATGCATGCCTGGATCTGAACTCACCTTTTGGCAGAGCATTCCTGTAAACAGGAATGTGTGCCTTGTGGTGCCACTTCAGCCTTACGAGTTGCCACCAAGCAATAACGTGGATCATAACTCTGAGAAAACACAGGTGGCATATCCAGAATCTTTGTAAAGATTGTTCCAAGTGCGATATTTACTGGAAGCATCTGGGTGAGGTCACAACCTTTGTGACATGGTTCAGCAACACAGCAATTGCAGATGCAGAGGCGCTCCACATGAATCCTTTTTTTCACAATCTGGGCTTTTGGGCTTTTTTTGAGGGGGGCTTTTTTCCCAGGCTTAGGAAAGGTATTACCTCAGCAGAAAATGGAGATAATGGAATGCTTTATGCCAAAAGAGAATGTAGAGGAAGAGCTACAATGGATGGAAAGTGGAGTCAGCAGCTTGAGATAACATGGGCTGGACAGGGAGCAGCCCAGGATCACAGTGAAGCTTTGCTGATGGGAATGTGTGCTTTTACTTGGAACAGGGTTATTTGGCTTTTGCTGCTATTTCAGCATGATTTGAGGTGTAGACACAGTGTGATTCTGTCCATGTGATCCATGTGTTGTCAGGTGCTCCAGCCTGATGTCAGATTGTGGGCTACTAAGAGAGAAAGGGCGATGTTAGGGAACTTGTACAAATGCATTAAAATACACGACTTCCTATGCCTGGAGTAGCCAAAGTTGCTCCAGGATGTGGAAGCATTTTCCTCGTAACAGTGTGGGAGGGTTTGGAGTTTCACAGTAACTGCTTCGTTAGGTCCATCTAGTCAAGCTTAACCCAGGATCACAAGCTGCTACTACAACTGCAAGTTTTCCTTGCATGCTTTTCCTCAACCTTAAACCCCAACACAGAATTTTAGCCATGATAAGCAGTGCTTAGCACAGGAGGGGAACAAGTAAAGCAGGGAACTGTCACTGGTGAGGGGTACGGAGAGGGAAATTAACCCTGGATGGCAGAAGGCAGAAAAGTGTGGCTACCCCAAAACAATCCAACTTTTTAGCAGCCTTTCCCTAAAATTTGGTGACCAGAATTACCTTGGACCCATAAGCAAGGCATGTCATTGGATCAACCAAGGATATTCTCAGTATCCAAGAGAGGACATGGAGCTCCTGGCTCCAGTGCTTTGGAGGGAGGTAGAACATGCCCAGTGATGGAACTGGCTGACTGACACATCTGGGGGAAAAAAATTCTCTTACATTTATGGGTAAACATTCCTGATGCTGCAAGGCACGGAATCTGATTATAAGGATTGTCTTAGGGTAGGGCTGCACCTTCCATGAGCGTGTCCCATGGTGGAAGTGAAACTGAATGAGGTTTGTATGAGGTTGAATCATTCCCTTTACAGATTTTTTCTAGATGCTTATCAAGAGTTTTCGCCCTCTCAACCTTTCCTTTGATAAACTAAAGAACTGGGATCTTTTATGCCTCACGTAATGAGGCCCATTTCCCAAAACCCAGGAGTCTGTGCTTAATCTGGTGACTTTTAAAAACAGTTAGTGGTTTAACCACATTTAAAAACATTTCTTGGAGAAGTGTTTCACTAACCAGTTCAAGCTGTGATTAAAACAGAAATGAAAAGACTGAACTTGTCGTGGCTCATTAAGTCTGTATTTCTTTTTAAAGTAAAGTATACAACATGTAAGAAAAGGTTAGGACTTTATAATTTCAGTTATTGCATGCATCAGTGTGTTATAGCCATGTACCTACACATATATGCATAAATATAAATGCATAAAAGAAAAAGAGAACACATCAAACTCACTTGCCGTGGTAACTTGTGGAAGCCACCGGTGGTCAGCTGGCTGTGAAAAGCCTGAGAGATAAGAAGGCACCATTAATACTGTTCATTTTTAGACATGCACACAATGAAGCAGCTATTTTTACAGTTTCTTCTGAATTATGACATATTAGGCATTGTCAGAGCCAGCATATGGGGCTAGATAGACTTTTAACTGCCTGCTGTTGTGATTTTTATCTTCCTCTACAGGGTGAATTAGAATTCTTTGGATCAATGAATGTACACAGGCTTTTCTTGTATCAGAATAACATTACACATCCTCTTGTCATTATAGCACACCAGAAGATTATTTTCAGTGATAATGACAAGACCATGTCAATCACAGGACTTTTGTAGTAGGAATTTGCTTCTTGTTACCTCTTTCATGTGGGAAATTTTCCTCTTTCTGCATCATGAATTACTACTCAGAAGTTGGTGGCAAAAATGTTCCAAATTTTAAAAAGAGAATAAGAAAATGTCTCACTTTTGCTACCACCAATGCTCTAAGTTATACAGGCATTAATTTCTGCTCTGCCTCCATCATTATAAAAATGGCAGAGGCAGAGCCTACATTTTGTTCTGCTTAAATATCTGCAGAGATCACAGCTTTTCTCTGATAGACACTATTGTTGGAAAACATTAGTATGCACTACCTGTATTTTCCCGTGTTCAAAGGATGCAATCACAGAGCTCTTCATTTATTTTACTAAGAGCTCAGTAAATGCTGCACTGTTGCCGTTCCGTAAAGAATGTATTTTCATGTAGACGCATTATCATTAACAGATTCTTTTCAAATTCCAGGAAGAGTGTGATAATTTTATTTGGCATAATGAAGTCTGAGCACTTACAAAATTTGATTGTTTTAAGCCCTTTAATCTCCCTCCACACTTCATTTTTTAAACTTAATTAGGTTCACTGGAAATTTCTTCTGTTTATACAAGTTATTCCAGGCCCAGTGTTCCAACCTGGGCTTGGTGTGTAACTCAGGGGGACACTGACTGTTGGTGTCCACAGGATCTGAAAAAACAGAGAAATGGATAAGAGAGGAGATGCCAACTGTAAAACAGCTACACCAGTAAATTAATTACAGAGAGCCAAGACTGAGTTCAAATGCTGAGGGAGCAACTGACTTGAGAAGACTGAAGTGAGGCAATCTGGATCCTCTTAGTGTCTCTGGAGAAGAAAAGAGGATTTTTAGATACGTTTGAGACGCTGCCATGCATTTAGAAATCAAATCTCGCTCTAAATTTTTTTAGGAAGTGCATTCACATTTTCCACTTCAAGAGATAAAACTCTGCCTGAAAGTCAGTAGGATTTTGGTGTGGAGTTGGAAAGATGCTTTAGAAATGGGGCTGGTTACCACCTCCATCATGTTTTAATTATCTTTGTTTTAGTCATTCTGTATATTTTGCTAGAGACTATTTGTCCTTCAAGTGAAGAACCTATTTAAAAATAATGATAATTGATTAGTTGCTTCTAAGTCTTCAGTTGTCATACTTTGCTGATGTGTAAAACTTCCCAAGAAAAATGGTGTCATAACTGCAACGTTGCGCGCCTTGACATTAAGGGTGTATTTCACTCATGGCCCATTTAAAAATCAAAATAGAAACTTTGTAATAATCTTCCTTTACAGTTTGGGTTATGAGAAGCTGAGAATTCCCTTAGGCTTGATTGATAAAACATGGCATTTATCCTATTCCTAGGATGATGTTCAGCAAACTTTATGACGGAGGGAAACAGCTGGTAAAGTGGGTTCATGGAAAGGTGAAGGTAATATAGACATAAAAAACAAGAGGATAATGATTTTAAAAGGGATAATAGTTGTAATAACACCATTAACCTTTTGCTTCAAATTATTGAATGTGTGGTCTCTTCAGCAGGCTAATCAAAGGTTTGCATTAACCACGATGCAAGAGGAAGTGGCAATATACAACCTGGGGTGATTTTTTTCCCTCTTCCAATTATTCACTATCAAACCCTTCCGGGAAAAAAAAAGAAAAAGAAAAAAAAAAGAGAGAGAGAGAAAAAAAAATGACCCTTTGACCATTGAAGTCCCCTTCTGATTTTGAATTGAAACTGACTTACTTTCAGAAGGAACACACTTCAGCTTCCCTCCTGCTTTGTAAAGGGTGGATTTTGCCAGGGAAAAAGAGAAAGAAAAAGAAATATAAGTTGTTATAGTTACATAGAAATTAGAGCCAGAGTTGTGAACAGGTAGCCAAGTGTTACAGGGCAGATTGTTGGTAATGGTGACCCCTGAGATGTTGGGGGTATCACAGGGAGGGGGTGAGCAGCAGAAGCCCCCCTCGAAGCAGACATATCTCTTCCTCAGCACCACAGGCAGGTCACTGCAGAGCTCTGATGTCACCCTGTCTGGGCCACTTCTGCTGTCTGAAGAGCCAATTCAGCCTGGAACAGAGCAAAACTGCCCTTTTCATTTCCCTGTTCCATACACATGGGGTTGACAACCAAAGGCAGGACTGTGCTTTGGCAGATTACTCACGTGCAAAGAGGCAAATGCGTTAATGGTGGAAAATTGCCACAGATGATGGAAAAGCTCATGGTGACTTGATGGAATTATTCAAGAGTTTGTCTGGTGGGACAAATGTGCTCCATCATACAGTTTCACAGGTGATGGTCCTCGCTGTTCACTTAAGGCATCTGCACAATTTGCCCAGAGCAGCTGTGGCAGCCTCACCCCTGGAAGTGTCCAAGGCCAGGTTGGACAGGGCTTGGGTAGTGGAAGGTGTCCCTGCCCATGGCAGGGAGGTTGGAGCAAGATGCTCTCTAAGGTCCCTTGAACCCAAACCATTCTGTGGCTCTCTGATTCAGTGGAGAGAGAACCCCCTGTGAGAGACACCCAACACAAGATTTCCCGACTGGCCCAGGAGGTGTCGTGTCAATCTAACATGAGAAGAAGTGTAAAAGGAAGTTTGCACCGTTCCTGGCTGACAAAACCCTGTAGCATTAACAGTCCCATTCTGTGCAATCAGAAATGGTAAAAGACTTCAGGAGCAACGTGTCCTGAATTTGAATTAACCAGACTGAATTTAAGATCAACAAGCTGAAAGGGTTTGAGATAAGAAGTCAGAACATTCAGAGGAAATGAGAACTGTTCTGGGAACTAAAGGTGAGAGAAACACTAAGTCACATAAAAAATATTCAGCATGAACAGAGATACCTTTTCTTTTTCTGGACACCTTTTCTTAGATACTGTCTATAATCAGTAACCTTTCCTGGGCACTTTCCCAGGCTGTTTTTAGTAGCTGAATCCTTTGTTTCAAAGCCACCCATTGATTCAGTGCCCTAAGTGAGGAGTAATTAAGGTGGACAGAAACCTTTCCAGCTGTATGGATGTATGAAGTGGAGGAGATGGAGGCAGAGAGGGGGTGAATGAATTTTTCAAGATCTCTCTCACAACATGTGAAGCTGTGTGGAGTATCATGAAATATCGTGTGTGGAGATGTGCAGCTCTTGATCACATTTCTGTCTACTGATCCCTTTATTTCCATACACACACATGCTGCTGTACATACAAGTGAGTTCCCGAAACATAATGAACTCTTTAGGCAGTACTTTGTCAGAATATCATTTAAAGAGTTACATCCTTTTAATGCGCAGTAGTTTAAGCAAACTCCAAGGTTCTTACTCAGCAATAAACCCATTAAATCATCTTAAATACCATGTCATAATGACAATTTGATGCCACCAGATGTGGCACTAGGGATTTTTTTTCCTCTAAATGCTCTCCTGGAGATACAGCTTCCTGAATTTTAAATTCTCTAGCCTGTTTGCACAGCTGTTAGATCCCAGAGCTCTGCCATCTTTTTGCCTTGCATCAGTTATTCACTAAATCATGTGTGGCATGACTACAAACTCAGTGCATCTAAAACGTTTAGGCTCATAACCACTTCACCCTCATAAAGGCTGAATGGGACAGGGTTTGGGCATTAAATTCTGAGAGCAGTATCCACTCCAGCTGTGGAGCTCCCTTATGGGGAGATTTCAGAGATGGAGTCACAAGAATACCCTTCACACACCACTTTTCACTGGCAGCTTATCTTCTTGGATCTGTGGAAAATAAACAAGAAAAAAATTGGCTACCTTTCTGTATTTTCTCGACTTTTTAGACAAAAGGCAACCAGATTGGTAGTCCAGCACCTCTTCTACATGAGGAAGACTTAGGAAAGTGGACACTTTAGCAGGATACAATGGAGTCAAAAAAACCCTCTCACAAATAAATGTTATTTCATACCATGTGTATTTAAATAGTGGAAAAAGTCATGGAAAGCTGTGGAAAAATTCTGAGGCAAACAACAGGAACATGTTAAATGAGGAGCCAAGGGAGGGGAGGGAAGATGATCTCCTGACCACAAAACTTGGTTATCCAGAAGCAGCTCCTAATCCAAGAAGTAGTTTTATCTGATTGACAGAAAGCAGGAGTCCATCTCATGGGCTGGCTGTCGATTTACCTGCCAGCAGCACTGGAGCCAGCAAAGATGGGTCACTGGGTCTTTGCTCCAGCCTGTATGGGGGGCTGTGCTGGTTTTTGTTGTGCTGTTTGGGTGGGTGAGTGCTGCAGAATTTGAGATGGCCTTGCCCCTCTGGGACCTTGTGTTAGACATGATTTTTCCCCTAAAAAGGCATTGGGAGAGTCCCACGGAGATGCACCGAGAGCGTAGGCAAAGATTTGAAGTGAGGCTGTGAATTTTTCACAATGAAATCATACCAGTAAGTGTGATCATGTCTGAAGTGCAGGTGTTGATGGTGGGATTTGGACCTGCTCTCGTGTGGGTGAAAGTCATGACCTGTGACCCCGGGGGATCGCTGGGGCATTCCCTGAGGGTCAGGAAGATGGCACAAGACACTGACAGTCTAGAGGTCACAAACACCTACTCAGCCAGAGTGTGATTAGGTGTCACTGCCTTCCCGATCTCTTACCAGTGCTGCAGGATTATTAAATCCTGATTTTGTGTGAATTAAAAATACTCCTGAAAAGGCTGATTCAGAAAGATTACTCTTGTCTCGCATGGAATCTTGGTTTGATTTGCTGTTCGGCTTCATGGCTGGCACATGAGTGTTTGAGCAGCTCAGTACTGAAGAGGGCATTCAATGCTCTCTAGATTACCCTCCAGTGAAGTGTAATATTTGATAACATCAGTAAATACAAAACAGAAACAAAATGACAGCAGCATTTGAGCATCTTGTGTTAGCAAATGAGGTGGAGAAGTTAAATGGATATAGAAGAGGATCCTCAAAGATTGGATCTCAGTGTGGTGCTGGTAGGAGCCTGGTTGTTACTGTGCTGATATCAACATGTGGAGCTCTAAATCTTTTTGAGTCGTGACTGAACAGAAATGTTTACTTATAGCTGCCTTTCCTCTTGCTCAGACTGTATAGGCTGTCCTCCTCTCCCACCAGCAAACAAATAAAAAACTGTGCCAGCTATAGCAGCAGTTTACATGGAAAAGCAATGCAGCAATTTCAGGAAAGTATTAGATGTAATTTTGGTGCTTTTTTTGCTGTCACTTAGCATCTAGAAAGAGGAGATGCACTGATGTGCAGAGCCGGGCGTGTATTATGCAAACTCCTATCACAATGCCATTGACTGCTCGTGGACCCCCATATCTCTCTGTTTCCATCTGTTGTTTTAAGACTAAGTTGTTTGGAGGATGTCCAAATTCCTTTCCCTTTTCCAACTTTGGTGAAGTACCTGCTTGCCTTAGGCTCCCTACATAGACAGCAGAGAGAGAGGGAGGCTTCTCCAAAGAATGTGATGTGCCGGGGGATGCTCCTTTCTCTCCTTCTCCCCCTTCCCTCCTTCCATCCTCTTCCTGACTGCACAGGGATTTTAGAAAAGTGCTGAAATACATCACGCCAGCCAAACACAAGAAGGGATGGGGTGAATTTGGGCTATACTGCTGTCTTGAGCTGGCCCTAAATCCTGGATCAGGATTAAGACATCACAGGCTGTAAGGAGTAGGAATGTGGGATCCACCAGTTGTCTTTGGCCCGTGAGTGGGCAGCAGCAGGAGCTGCTCTGTCTCGGTCTAGACAGTATCTTGTGCCTGATGCAGTATTTCAAAAGATAACAAGGGAACGTTGAGCTTATCCAAGAAAACAGAAATGACACAGAAGATAAAAAAGCAAGGCATATAAAACATAAATGCAATCCTATTAAAATTAAGTATGTTTTAATTTCTGAAAAGATTGATATTTTGGTGTTAGATTTACTGAACAGGAAAAGATTACAGGCATCATTAAAATAAAATGTTTTCAAGGGCCCCTTTAAAAAATTGTAGCCATGTTTGCAATTGCCATGTGCAAAATATAAAAATCAGAGAAGGGAAAAAAACCCCCAGCAAGCAGTGGAAATAGCCCATTTTGTGAATTATAGGAAGAAATATACCATCTGTGATTTAGTGCAGTTCCCAAGATCCCATCTGTGATCGAAGCACAGTCCTCAGTGAAGGCTGAATCCCTGAGCCGTTCCATATAATAAAATACTTCTTTTGGAAGGTGCTTGGGCTAATGGGTTTGTTATTCTGAATATGGCTCTTCTAGATGAGACATAAAACCCCAGAGGCCTAATTTTGCCTCCAGTGGCCGACTACAGCTGACGTCAGGAGAAGCAGGAGCAAAAGGAGGTCAAAGATCTAACAGCGTTTCCTTCAGAATTTCTGTACTACTTTTTATCAGGTCAGGTTGTTGGGTCTAAGAGGTCCAGACAGAGATTTCATAATCTCTAGAGTCAGACATTGTGGTCTCTTTGCACCAGGAGGGCTCGCTCTGCAGCTGCACCACAGAAGTTCCAACCATTTCCTTTTGTTACTGCTGTTCATTTCTCAGCAGAGGAGAGAGAAAGAGAGATCCCCCAAACTGGGCCAGGCTTCTCATGCAGCTGCACCTCTGCCATCTTCTGATGATCTTGTGTTGTCACTGTGATCGCTTAGTCTTTGTCCAAAGGTGGCCTCAGGTGTATCAGGTATTTATACAAACACAGCATATTTAATTCCAATCCCCTATTAATTACACACATACACACGTACAGACTGGCTCAGTTTCAGTAACCACTGAAATTTATACTTGAATAATAAATGCATTCACCTGTTTAATAAATGTTTATATTTTCTCCTCTATGTAATTACATGCTGATTATACAATTACAGAAAATACATACATATTTTGCACAATTATGCTATTACAGAAATAATGCCTGCAATAAAGCTCTGTGTGTGTGCAAGCACGTTTTGGAAAATACCACCAAGGCTGGTTGTTTTGGAGTCATCCAGAGCTCGTGGAGCTCCATGTGCTGCTGGAGCAGCCTGTTACACCACAGGAGTGAGTGTCGGATTGCTGTTATCACCTCTGGGTGAATCTAGCTCTATTAAAAAATATGGTCAGCTTTATTAGAAGACACCTGTGATTTAAGGACGCTCCTCCAACCTGATTTTGTGGTCCCAGTGCCCCCAGTTCTGACGCACAGTGTGAGGTGCACACAGGCTGGGGGTGCAGCTGCCCAGACAGACACGCCAAGAGCCACTGCCCCCTTTTGCTCTGGGGCTCTGACCACCAAGCCCCAGTCTGTGCTTGCCCCTGCTGGGCTTGGAACAGGCCTTTCACTGTGCCTATATTTCCTTGGAGCACTTTTGGCATCTTGTGTGTGAGGGATGGGGCAGACTGGAGTCGTGACATGTGACATCGTATCGGTGAATCCAACTGCACTTGGCTCTGGTACTGCCCTCTCCTCTGGGTGCTCTCATGCTTGGGGGCTCCCAGTCACTGCCTTTAAACAGACAAATAAACAGCCTTTGATAACATCAGCATTCGTGTTTGTACTGATGGAGGGGTGAAACGATTCACCCAAGCTAACACAACCAGCAGCATCAGAGCTGCGAGCAGGACGCCTGCCTCTCACCTGCCTGTCCTGGGATCACCCAGCTGCCTGGACAGCACCACAGAGAGAAAAAATAAGTCCTGTCCAAAGGATAAATACACCCTGGCTTTGTCTCCCCCATGCTGTACAGGTCTTGCAGCCGAAGGGTTAAAAATAAGTGAGTGCTTTCGGCATGCTCTGTGGAGTGCCCGAAGTCTGAACATGAATGACCAAATTGCTTTTTACTTTTTAAATTAAGGCCTCTGTCTGTACGCATGCAGCTCGCACTGCTGTTCCATTAAATAAGAGAATTTGTTCCCACTCTTATTTTTAATAGGGTATGACCCTGCCGTTCCATCTCACAACTTCACTGACATGAGATCTTATTAAAAGCAATCCTCCCCCTCTCCTCCTTGAAGTCTGAGCTTCTGATAGTTTCATACACATTGTGTTTATTTTACATACACAGCTCTGCAGCTGCTGCTTCCTTCTTCTCCGATAAATGACAGCATAACTGTTGCATCCACTAAAAAAGTAAATAGAATTAAATGGGGAAGAACAATACATCTCTGGCAGAGAATAATAACTCTTTTAAGGCATGTATCTAAATTGTACAGCCTGATCTTAATTGTAAGGGTAATTCTTTGTTATTTCAAGCAACTTGGAATGCGACAGCAAACACACGCTCTTGGCAGTACATCCCGAGAGATTTCTGTGGGAACAATGGGGGGAATTCTCCTGAATTGGACGGAGATTGAGGCATCTTTATTAGGTTAATAGGGCCTATAGTCTGATGAGAAAGAATGAGGGAGAATGCCAGGATCTGTTGTTGTTTGGCTGGTTGCTTGGTTGGCTTGGCGGGTTTTTTAAGCTGGCGCTGTGCAGGATGAGGCCCTGTGTGGGTGTCGGACAGGCGGTGCTGAGCATTAGGTGTCAGCAAGGGCAAGGAGGCCCTGGAGCAGCCCAGCTCCAGCTCCCGCGGCACGCGCCCAAGGGGGGATCAAGAGTGGGAGTATTCCCCTCTCCCTGCTGATCATCCAGGCTGGTCTGGTGCTGCTGATGTGTGGCCCCATCAGAGTCGTCGTCCTCGCTCTCTGTTTCGTTGTCTCGGCCATCGCTGGTGAAGCCAGCCAGCAGCAGCGTGTTGGGAGTTACTGGGGCTGTTTAGCCACGTCTGTGGGGCTGAATTGAATTCTGAATGTGCCTGGAATTTATCTGAGAAGATGGGAACCAATGTCAAAGCAGGCCAAAGCAAGAGATAGAATAACGTGACTTCAACTGAGTTGTGGAAAGACAATATTTGTGGTAACATGGGAAATTTGAACTAGTTTTGAGAATCATCCAGTTCCTTTTGGAATAAGGGAAACTATGCAGATGTGTCATCAACTCTTCCAGCAGCTTGGTTAACTCAGGAACCACATAGCTGAGACTCTGGGGAAAAGCAAGTTGCTTTTCTGACTGGCTGTGGGAAAAAAAAGAGGATCTGGTAGAGTGACCTGAAGGAGGAAGAAATACTTCCAAGCAATGAAACACTGCCCCTGGTGAGGAGATAGTAAAGGATGAGAGGACAAAAAAAAATAATCCAGGTGATGACTTCAAACGTGTAGAAATCTTTTATTTAAAAGAGAGGGATAAAGCTACAAAAGGTGGTAAGTGCATTGTCTGTTTTGAAAGTAGCTAAGAAAGACCTTGGGAAAGATCAGGCTGGGCAGAAGCGCTGCTGCTCTAAGGGAGTAGCAACAGTTGACAGGCAAAAGGATGAAGGGATAATAGCTATAAAGGAGCGAAAAAGATTTCTAGAACAGGTGAAGTAGCACTAGTGGGAGATTTACCCTGGATGCTACATGGCAGATGTCTGGAGGAGGTGAAGGGCACTGGCTGCAGCCCGTGGTGCACGGTTTGTACCCTGCCCTCAGGACACAGAGAGCCTTTCTGCCCTCTGCGTGTAGGGCCATCACTGCCGCCTCTGCCCTTTCTGTCCTGCCACTTCTGGGACACTGCAGCCTGCACAGGTGTCCCTGCAGGGGTGCCGTGGGGACCAGGCTCCCTGCAGAGGAACCCAGCGCTGGGACAGTGGGTACTGACAGCTCCTCATGTGTCTTGGGGGCAGCCTTAAGCCTTCTACACACCGTGTTTGCCACGTAATGGGTGCCCTTTTACCCTTGCACTAGACAGAGAAGCAAGCTGTTTACTGAGTGGCCTCAGCCCACTTTCCTGCCCTGCTGGCCGGCACAGCCTGGGCTGGGCGCTGCCTGGAGGCCAGGCTTGGGAGAGGCTGGGGTGAAACCTCAGCCTCCAGAAGAGGAGGAGGATGCCCCAGACCACGTTCACGTACCTGCTCTGCAAGGCAGGCTGAGGCTGGCTGTGGGTTACTATTCCAGTGTAGCCACAGGGGTAAATAAAAGCAGCCACGTTCACATGAATGCTGGCCCAGGTGTCAGCAGGGAAAGGGCAGCTCCCTGTCCTCAGCTGACCCAGAGGAGAGGCTGAGGCACCTGCATGTCTCCCTGTCACTGCTCCATTCTGCCAGGCTGGACCATTTTCTCTCTGCTCTACTGCAGCGTGGCTGTAACACAGCTCAGCTCCCCTTGGGCTGGAAGATTAATTGGGCCAGGCACAACCCAAGGGCAGCACCTGGCCCTTTGACATGCTCCAAGAAGTGCCGGACATAGCCTGGTATGAGAGGCAGGAGGAATCCCTAAACTTGAAGCAGCACCTTCATTTCCTAATGCTGAATTTGGTAAATGGCAACAAGGTCATTACTGGGTCTGGTTTTATATTTTAATCGGGAGGAAGATCTGGAACTTTAGGAGTATCTGGCCAGGCCATTATCATAGACATGCTCCTTGAATATGCTCCAGCTTGAGACAAATGCAAAGTTTGACATTAATATAAGCTAGAGTTCATCATTAAATAATTACATCACCAGAAAGGAGTTATCCTTTGATGAAACCAAGAATTTCTCTGGGAACCAATCAGATTTTTCTCAGTGGATTAACACTGATTTAGAACCAAGGAGATGGCGAGGGCACAGTGAGCAAAATATCTTGCCCTGTGAATGAGGGCACTAAATGTGCTTTGCATTTACTTGCACAAACTCCTAACCTTCCTTGCTGCAAAGTGCCATCTAGTGTTTGCAGCCCTGGCTGGCGGCCCTCGCCCAGCGAGGCAGCGCCGTGTCAGGCTGCGAACAGCTTGGAGAGACTAAAGGGAAGGCAGACAAGCCACCAAACTGTAATTATTCCTAACCAGATGCTACCGATCTTTAAGATCTGATTATAGTCACTTAAGTGGGTGGAGTTGCTTTATTGCGTGGTGGAATAGAAGATGTTTCAACTGGGTTTAAAAATGAACCTGAATCTCAGAAAACAAAGCGATGGCGGTACTGTCAGGAAAGCAGGTGAGGAATTTCATGCCCAAAATATATGCCCAGTGATGTGTCAGGTTTTCAGAGCATCATGCCATAATTAATGTTTTTTTGTTAGGCGAGTGGGATTGGGCACTGCACACAGAGGGGCAAGACAAGTCCCCTCCTCGCAAAGTTACAAGTCACCTGAAAGAAGTGGGTGAATCCAGGGACAGGAGAGCGCCTAAGTGATCATCATTCACTGCGTAGGTGCATGCAAATGAGATAATTGTTAACGTAAATTAGCCATGCAAGAGCAAATGTACTTTGCAAGCCTAAAATCAGACCCAGCAATGGCACAGTTTAGCATCTAAAGTGCAAGGTTTGGGGAGGCATGGTCCACAGAAATGTTTAGGAATTGAAAGTGTAGGCGAGGTAAGAAAGTGCATAAAAATAACTCTGTGTCCAGATTTGTATCTGGGGCATCTTTCTGTCCTGACTGGCTTGGAAATCTCTCCGCCACATCTGATCACCCCTGAAACCACCCTGAGCACAGACCTCAAACACAAAGGTGGTTATTATCATTTGTTGTTATCTGTAAAGCGCTGACAGCACTTTGAAGTGCCAGAGGATTCATGCCTTGGGTTTTGCTCTTGCAGTGGCCAGGAGCAGAGTGTAATTAGCCCAAACGCCATCCATAGAGCTCAATGATAGAGAACAGCCCTACTGACAGGGAGCAAATTAGGTCTCTGACCTAGCAAAGCATTTAACCGTGTGCCACATTTTTAGTACATGTATCTCTGGATTAAGACCTGGATGATGTAACCTTTTGCTGCCTCTAATTTTTTTGATTGCAGTATGAAGCACAGCTCAGCTGGCTGGCTCAGAAATCCCTGTGTATGGTATTAATCTGCTTTTTAAACTGACTCCTTGTGTCCGGACAGAGGTTTCCTCCTAAACCAAAGGCTCTTTCCCATCTACCTCCTTAGATTTGTTGTAGGAACTCCCATCCCTGTGTTCCACCACCCACAGCAGCTGGTTTTACGCTGGTGCAAAAGTTTGGTCTGAGCTTGAGGGAGTCACCTCAGTGTCAGAACTGACGTGACATTTATGAATTTCTCAGAAAACACCTTGGCAGTCAGGATTTTCTGAGGAGTTACATGTCCTTCAAGGGGAGTTGTGAGTTTAAGGTTTTGCCCTGGATCTTCTGGTGCCGTGGCAGATGGCTATTCTGCTCTGAAGGACAGTCTGGGAACACACCTTTGCTTCCGAAACTATATTACAAGCTTGGTGGTTTCGGGGTGGGGAGAAGAGGAGGCTTAAGGAGGAGATTTGAGCTGGAAATTGGCGGGTGTTACACTTGATGATCTCCTTGCCTCCCTGTTCTGGGAGCCTTTGGGAGAGTGTGCCACAAAATACTGTCCTATGGTGCCTGCTGCTTTCTGTACTTGCTGTCAGACATCTGAAATCACTGAGACAGACGGACCTTGGGTCTGCCCCATATCAGTTGCCTTATTTCCCATGTCCTTCATTAATTTCCACCTCTTCTGATCCACTGCACTGTTTCTACTGCTGCGACCGGGCAGGAACCACGGAGAGCAACCCCACCTTTCTGTCCCTTCCCTGAAGTGAAGTTCAGGCTGTGCATTATCTGATATTCCTTGGTTTAACTCCTCTCAACTGTGTTTCCAACAGGTCTGTTTGGATTTATAGATTACGGTCAGAAGGACCTTTCTTGACATTGGTATTATGTCAGAAACCCTTCCATGAAGTTCATAACTTAGGGTTAAGCTTTTCAGACCGTGGTCCATGGTCCACAAATCAAGGTTTATTTGTGAAGAGTCAGAAAAAGGTAACAGATACAAACAGGGCAAGTGGGAGTTTTGCTACCCAAGAGATGAAACATCCATAGTGCATTTTTTTGAGGAATCTGTGAATTCAGAAAAGTTGCACACAGCTGTGGTAGAGAACGCTCTTTGGTAGATGTTCACATTCATGGTGAGGTTTTCAAGTGACAGATCATCTATTACATCCCCAGGTAATCAATGAAAATTGTTAATTTCCTCCCCGTGACATAAACCCTCTGAATCTGGTTTGCAGTCAGATTTCGGGTAGCTTCCATTTCTAGCTCATAGTTTTAGCCATCTCTCAATGGTGATCTCTTCTAAGCAGGACTATCTGATATTTTTTTTGGAAAGCATGAATGCTATTCAAATTACCAACTACTGATTAATAAAATTAACTCAATAATATATTAGAAAAAGACCTTCTAAAATGAATTGCACATGGCCCAGTGTTCCTGCCTCAGTCACTAATTAGAACAGTTTATCCAAATGATTATCTTTAGGACTCAAAATAATCCCTATGAACTGAGCAGCAGAAGGCAGCCCTGAGTAAAAAAAAAACAAAACAAAACAAAAAAAACCTAGCATTTTATAATTTTAAAACATGGTAAGAAAACCTCCAGCATTTTAGAATTTTAGATGCAGCCACCCAAGTGTTTGCCAACTGTGGTCGTTCTTTTCAGTTTGGCTTCTCTTGGGCATATGATGTGGCTCTAGTTTTACTCATTAAAGTTTCAGATTGTGCTTGTTTTGTTAACAACCGTTAGGGCAGGGGTTCTTACTCTTAATTGGCGCCATCTGGAAAGGAGAAGGAAATTGCTCAGGATTAACGCAAAGATGAGGGAAGGCCTTGCACTTTTCCACAGTTGCAAAACTTGTCCTATTTGGAGTAGCCACAACTGACCTGGGAACTGGCTCACCCTTTGTTTCTGTTGGGAGCTGGAGGGAGAAGGAAATTTTCTTCCAGGGAAAAGACACTCTCCACATTGCCAGCAGAATGCCAGAAAATAATCATTTAAAGGCAAAAAGTTGCACAATTTGGGCTGCTAGCGAGCTAGGCCTTTTAATGCAAATTGAATATCTTCATTCCAGGTTTTTGGGTTTTTTTCCAATCTTGCATGACTTGTTCAGCATTTCCTCATTTTTTGGCACTGGTTTCCATGGCTGCCTGCAATCACACTCACACACAGATGCTGTTCCGTGTTCAAAGCACTGAATGCTACAGGGCATATTAGTGTTTTTATGCTTTAGATCTATCTTTATGTAACTTCAGAGCTCATTAATATATACCATTTTGTGTGATTAAAAAACAACAACCTGGCACGTGAGGAGCTTTGAAAAGGAGAATGGATCGCAAGGAAAATGGCTTTCTTCTCATTATGCAGATTTTGAGTTAGACATGAGATGGGCCCAGTGAATCAATGGGCAAGGTACAACTTCTGCAAGATAATCATTCCCTGACTGCAGCCGAGCGGACTGCAGTTAAAAAAAGAACCAGAAAGAGACAAATGCTATTTGAAACATAAAGATTTTCACATCATTATTTTACAATTGTGGACAGAAGTGAGTTAAAAATCCCATGATGGTCTTATAAGGCTTTTCAAATCCCAGGAAAAGCCTTATTCTTCTGCTGGGTGAGAAGCTGAAGGCAGGCTAAGGTGTGGAGGTGCCTGAGTGATGGGCTCAGAGAGAACATCCAAGAGCACAGACCACAGAGGTGTAAATACTCAGGCTGCCGGTGAACCACAATTCCCCCAGTTGCAGCCTGAAATATTGCCTCTAACAGTGTCGTGCCAAAAAGGGATTCTGTGTGCCAGAGTGGAGTTTTTCCCTAGCTGTGGTTGCTGGCTTTGGAGGGTTGAGGTGATGAGTGTCTTCTCAAATAAGGTGACGGGGAAGTTTTTTCTGACCATCACCTCTGAATTTTCAAGCTTCTTTCTGTCTAATGCCACCGGCCTGTCCCCTCCTGGCAAAGCACAGGATGTTTTAGTGACAAACAACAGAAGCCATTCCCTTTCAGGTTGGTGCCCATCCCTGCCAGGGTGTCCTGGGGAGCTCCCAAGGAGATCCCAGAGCCCAGCTCACGTCCTCACTCCTGCTGTGGCTGCAGTGGTGAGGAGCACCAGGACGGATCAGGCACCACAACCAACTCAGGATACGACATCCAAAAGCTCAGAGGTCTGAAGACAGGGAAACTGCTGGATGCATTTGGCATCCCTCAGAATGCAAACGTGGTCCTGAGGAGCAGGAGGATGTTTTGGTGGGAGAAGGAAGGGAGCCAGGAACAAAAATGACTGTTCCTGAGGTACCTGTAATGCTGAGGTGCATGTGCTTGGGTTTCACTGGACAAAGCAAGGAGATGCTCCCCCCATCCCTTTGAAGAGTCATTATTGCTATGAAATGGCTTTCCAGAAAAAAAGATTTTAGGATGCATTTTAGGATGATTGGGAATCTGCTGTTGTTGCGGCTTGGGCAATGGCAATAATGGAAAATCTGATGTATAATCCACCCAATGCTCACTAAAACCTTCCAGAAATGGACAAGCAAACACATTTCCCCTGCCTTAATCCAGAGGTTGTGCTAAGGGGTGTGTGACTTGAGTAGCAATGCAGCCCCTGGCAGCCTGGGAGTGATGGGGAGATCCATAAAACCCACGGCGACTCCGCGCCTTTCCTCAGTGCTGGGCAGCTCTCACCCCTTTTCCCTTCACATTCAAAGGGATGCACTGATTATATGCAACTATGACTATGATTATATGCAAATTGTGGCTAATGTATGAAATGAAATCCCTGCCTGATGGCACGGAGATCTGAGACAGCTACTCCGCAATTACTGCCTCGCCGCGATTTCTGCCGGGTGTTACTTGCTCCGACACAATACCGAACGCACGCAATTTACTGCAGGGGTCATAAAAAAAAAAAAAAAAAAAAAAAACAAAAAAAAAAAAAAAAAAAAAAAACAAAAAAAAAAAAGGANCGGCGGGGCCAGCGGGCAGCGGGGCGGCGAACGTGCTGAGGCGCCCTGCCCGCCGGGGGGAAGCCGGCTCTCCCCGCCCCGGGGCACGGCCCTGCCCGCCGGGGGGAACCCGGCTCTCCCCGCAGGCATCACCCGGGCGTTCCGCCCTTGCCAGCCCGCGGGCGGGCACAGGAGGGGCAGCAGGGCAGCCCCGCTCGGGCCGCGGGTGGCCGGATGAGGGAGGGAGCGGGGGTGTGGGGAGCAGCGCTCCGCGGGCACTCCCGGGC
>WBMY01005015.1:222072-261946 GCA_013397315.1 Donacobius atricapilla | reverse complement strand
AAAAAAAAAAAAGAAAAGAAATCTCATTAAACCCACGCCGTTTAAGGCAGGTAGTTTCCCGGCTCCCGTGTCTGCAAAGCCTTGGAGGCAGGCTGGGTGGCTGCCCAAGGGGAGAACCCCTCTGCGGTGCGAGGAGCGGCGAGGAGCTGCGCGCCCCGCGGGAGGAGGCAGAGCCCGCCGGGCTCCATCCGCTCCGCTCCCGCCCTGCCCAGCCGGGGCTGGACCCGGCTGCTGAGAGCGCAGATGAGCAAGTGTATCGAGTAGCCGACAGCCTGACTTCAACAGCCATTCCTTTACCGGGACCGGCGCATCCNAGGAAGAAACACCCCAGCCCTGTGACTGACTGGAGGCTCAGTTCAGTCCAAGAGAAAATGAGTGTAACTGAGCATTGAAAGAGCCCATCAAAACCCCATCAGTTTACTGACTCTTTTATTCCCCCAAGATAATTACAGTGTATATTTAAAATGAGTTAATAATCTCTTCCCGCAACACCCTAGTTCATGCTTCCTTTTTTTTTTTCCTTTCGCCTATAAAACTTTGTTTTCCATTGAGATATTATGATTTACAGAAAATATTTGATGTTGATGAGGAGACAACACCAGAGTATCAGTTTACCCAAGGTGAAATTTTTGTGTATACAGAGAGAATTTAACCTCAAACGCTCAGTTCACATATCCATGTGTGATTTATATTGCCTCAGGCTCCGAGGCAGAGTGAACATTGACACCCTTTGATGTTGAAAGAAGCCTAGTGACTGGCCTTTGGAGAGATTTGTGATGTCTCTATCAGCCTGTCAATGGAAAACCAGGCAGCAAAGCCAGGCCCCCTAAAGATTTCAAGGCCTTATAGGCAGAGGGATCATGTAAGCATTTTACTTCCACCGAGTGCTCAAGAGGCTGAGCATAGACGGCCAGGCTAATTGAGTGCTTACAGGGCACTGGTCTGCACTTGGCATCTGCACATCTCTCTGTGACCCTTTCGGCCCAGGAAGGGTGCCAGTGTCACCAACAGGGACATTTAGCAACTTCACACCCCTGGAATGCTGAGGTTTCTGTTGCTGCCTAGTAGGGGTGTGATAACGCATGGCTAAAAAAATACACCTGGATTGTTAGAAATGGAAAACATTTTCCTGCACTTGTTGAGAGGCAAATTGTTGAAAGGGAGGTAAAATTAGCCCAGTATTTCTGCTCATTTCTGTGGTATCAAGCATCCAGGGTTTTCCCAGAGAAGCTGTGGATGTCCCATTCCTAGAAGTGTTCGAGACCAGGTTGGATGGGTCTTGGAGCAGCCTTGGTCTAGTGGAAGGTGTCCATGGCAGGGCAGTTGGAACAAGGTCATCTTTAAGATCCTTTCCAACCCAAACCATTCTGTGATCCTATGATTCCATGAATCCATGGAGCAAAATAGTCTTAAGTAAGTATGACAGCTCACAGAGCAAAAGGAAAATGCTGCAATGCACAACAAAAAGGCCCCTGCAGCATATTCTGCACTGCACCTCCCTGGGACAGGAACAGATCGTGCACCAAGGTTTGCAGTGGGAAGCAGGTGGCAAGAGGGAACAGGATCTGATGCTCCTTGTGAGTGAAATTCCCAGGAAATGCGTTGAGTGACATTTTAGAAGATAGAATTCAATGCAATGCTGATGGATTGAGGAAATGGCTTGAAAACAGTAATATGTGATACAATAAAGACAGCTGTAGGATGGTTTGGACAGAATTAGGGACTGCTGGCTAGGCACACCAGGAACTGAGGATTACTTGGGATTATACACTGAAGATGCATCTGAAATGTGATGCTGTTGCACAAACAAAGGACCAGTGTCCCCTGCTCACACTGAGGCTGAGAGCTCCTTTGAATCAGGTGTGTCCAAGGCTGCAGCTCAACAGGACCATCCAAGCCCCTGGAAACGAAGCAGGGGGGACCTGGTCTGTACCACTTGGCAAATGACTGAGGAATTGCTTGTGAGGGAGAGGCTTGTGGCAGCCAAACACTGAATCTGCTTCCTGGTGGTTGAGAAAGAAAAAGCGAAGCTGCAGTTAACTCGGGTGCAGAGAGGAGAACGAACAAGGGTCTCAGTGAGAAGTGTCACTAAAAGTCTTGCTCTGATGATGGCTACTGTGATAACAGGAGAGGAATCACAGTCAGGTTGCTGCTTTGTATCTGGTTCATTTGACATGTAATTGAAGTAAAAAGTTGTAAAATGTATTTTTCTGAAGCCAAATTTTGTTGGGCAGCAAGGCAAGTTGAGAAATATGGCAATAAATTTCTCTGCCACTCTGGCTGCAGCACTGAGAAGCATTAGTGGTGCCATGTGTTGTCCTTGTTCTTCTCCCTTTGGAAAATCCAGCACAGCACCATCCTGCCCTGTCTCTTCCCTTGTGCCCTTCAAGAGAAAGGACAGTGAAGTTCCAGGCTTAAAGGTTGTGAGCAGAAAATCTGAGGCAGGAGAGCAGATATCTGCAAATTCGCCTCAGTGGGAAAGTGGAGAATAATTGTGGGTTCTGATTTTCCAGGGAGCCTCTGTGGGGAACTAATAGTCTAGACTTGTCCTTTTTGAGGCCTAATTATGTCTCTCTGTCAAGCTATAAAAACAACAGTCTGTGGCATCACAAGGGAAAATGAAAGCTATTGGCCTGTGTTCTGCATTTAATAGGATGTCAAATCCAAAGCACAGTCTGACTGGTTTTTTGACTGGGGTTAGAAAAGAAAATGCAACTAATTAGGCTGTTTCTGAGTCTCCCTCTCTGTCTAATGGCTGTGGACTTGCAAATTGTAACATACTGGGGGTCCCAAACTCTCTGATCAGTGCTGCTGTCTGGAGGGGAGGGGTCTTTCCCACTGATGGGACTCAGGCTCCACTTGAGCAGTGTCACTGTTAGCGGGGACAGCTCCCTGGGAACTGCCTGGTGCCATCACAGCTCCCCGTGCTCCTTGGGAAGCGACACGCGCCGCAGATGAACCAGGTTCTTACGGCTTGCAATTAGGGATTATCTTCTGAAGTCTTTGAGGATGAAGCAGCATTTGGAAAGTACCCTGGGTACAAAATGCAGCCTTTATTCTTTGGGTATCAAATCCCTGAATTGAAGTAACATACAGTGGTCCCTAACATGTATAAAGAGGTATGGAACTTAAAATTCACCCCCAAATACCCCAGACATCTGTGTGCTGAAGCAGTTATTCTCAATCTTTTTCTGCCCTTTCATGTCCTGCTTTTCCACGCTTGCCCAAGTTCTGACCATTAACTCAGCTCCCAGACTCTTAGAGCTGCCTCCTCCCTGTTTGCAGCCCATTCTAAGCAAGCACCATAGAACATGAGCTCTAGAAAACCCGAGACAACAGGAGGTGATGGCCTATATTTAAATGACTAATGCATTAATAATTATACCTTGGAGTCTTCTGTGTCAGGGAGTGTTAGATTATGTCCTAGTGCCCTTCTTTACCTTTTGGAAGTTGGTTTGAGGGGTTCTTTTTCATGTTGCAATAATTTCTTGGAGAGAACTGCAGCAGTTACAAGTTCCTTTTACCTTTCCCTTGTCAGCTGCCCTCATTCTGAACCAACGCTACGCTCAGCTGGTTCCTCATGTTTTACAGATGAAGTGAAATAAAAGCGGAATTTGTCCCACTGTGAGAGAAAAGAAAGAAATAGGGGGAAAAAAAACCCTGTCTACAAGATTTTTATGCAAGTCCCACATCCTTAGTTTTGCCATCTTTTTGACACAGAAATCTGATTGTCTTCTGCTCAGACATTCTGGGGTGCCTTTCTGGTTTTCATTCTTCTTTTCTGACTTTGGGTTAGTCAGGAAACCACCAACTTTGCCTCACAGTCAAAACTGAACACTATAATTCAAACTCAAAGGACATCAGTGGGCAGGAGAAGCATGTGGCCTCAAAATGGTGATATTTTGATGTCATTTCTGCAAAGCCCTGCAGAGGGATTTGAGTCAGGAAACCTCAGTCAATGAGTCCATAAGAAAATGAAAGGTCTTTCCAGGAGTCAGCCTGAAGAGAAATAAAAAGGGTGGAAAAGAGTGTAAAAGGAGAAAGACTTGCATAATCCAAAGGAGCAGAGGAAGCAGAGAGAAATGAGAGCACCTGGATCTCCTTGGTGACTGCCAAAATACAGTGTGACATCTCAACCCTCCTATGGAGATTCAAAGCCATATTTTTCCAATAGCTGCACACTAATTTCACCTACAAATAATGGTTTCTGCAGACACAGCTAACCCATGCTGTAAAGGGGGTCCTTCCCAGGCTGGAGCTGGAAAAGAGACTCAAAGCAGCTTGAGACCAGTACTGGAAGCAGGAAAATCCTGTCTAGGCAGATCATTCTTCTCCAGCTTTGTGTAAAGATGCCTAACTTTGATGGACCAACAGGTAACATAGACCAATATCCACTGTGGCAGTGGCAAGGAAAGAAAAAGGACTTTGCAATGACTTGGAAATGTCTTTATCTTTGTGTCCGTCCTCTCTTCCCAGCTGTAGAACCAATCCCACTAAAAGTGAGGGTGCCAAAACTGTGACCTTTCTTATGGATTATTCCCAATGGCCGCCAGCTTTATTAGGAAGAGATCTGGGCAGCAAGCAGCAGCTTCATTTTGGAGTAACCCCAGGGTATGGCCATGGAGATGCCAAGTCCTCCAGTCATGAGCTCCTTTCTGGGGCCAGCTTCCCAAAACTTACTGAGAAGCTACCCAGGTAAGGCCTCCAGCTGTATTTTCAGGAAAGCCTTTGAGAGTGATCTTAACCCAAATACCCATTCAACTCTTACTGAACCTTGGCTGAGGTGGATTTATATATCGTGCCTAAATAATTTCCCACTCCCGAGCTGTAGCAGTCAGTTGGGTATTGCTGCCAGCTGGGTGGGGATCACCCCCTCTCAGCCTGAGTAATGGGAGAGTTAGGCAGCACAGGGAGAACAAAATGAGAAATTACTGCTTCTGAGAGGGAGATCAGTTTGTTTGCTGTCCCCTACCAGCCCTGTCCTTCTGCAGATGCTCACCAGGGTTTCTCAAATCAGCTTCCCAGCTGCCCCATGTTCAGCACAGCTTGTCAGGAGCTGCTGAAATGGCACATCTGAGCACCAAGGCAAAGATCATGTAGAAATTTTGACCTTGACCAAGACAGTCAGGAATTGCATTTAAAATAGAGGCTGCTTGCAAAGGGAAGGGGGAATTAATAACCACACAGCTTCTCAAATTTAGCGTTAAAAGTTATAAAACTGGAATTCTGGAGGTGGGAGGGTTTGGGGTTTTCCCTGTCTGTTTTCTGTGTGGCTTGAAGGGGTTGGAAGGGACATGCTACTCAAATAAAGGATCACTTTTGCCTTTTAATCCGTGACATAAAAATGACATAAAATTTACCCCTGCGAGTTGCCATGTAAATGAATCCAAATCAAATAATGCACAGGGAGCAACAAAGCAACCCAGCCCGCTTTTCTCTGCAATATAGGCATCTAATTTGTGCATAGAAATCCCAGGAACTGCAAAAAGCCGGGGCCGTTTCACATGTACATCCCCACACAAGCCTCCCTACCGCAACAAATGATTTATTATTTTTTGGGGGCAGTGTGCAGGGAAGGAAAAAAGGTCGTCAAATCCGTGTTCGACGATGGCACAGATTCCTTGGCTACCAAATGCAAAGGCCGAGCAGAACAAAGAGATTTGCATTCTAAGTGATGCAAAGCAGCCGGCAGTGTTTTAATGTTGTGTTTGCTCTGTGATGTCTTCATCAGGCGCTCAAAGACAGCGGCTCTGGCAGCCGTGGGTCCCCGCGAGCCTGTCAAACTCCGTTTCCATGGTTTTCCTTCAGGCAGCACCATCGGCAGACAGCACGGAAACGGACCCCTGCAACCTGTTCTGAACAGTGTCTCTGATGTAGGGCCCCAGAGCGGGCATCAAACTAGCAACAAGCAGCACGAAAATAACAATTTTGCTTTTCGCAGGTGTCAGAGCAGCAAACAAAAGGCTGTTTATAAAAGATGCAACATCCCCTTTTTGTCAGCGTTGGCAGTTTAAAGTCAGCCGGGCAGCGGTCGAGTTGTGGAGGAGGTTTTGGAGGGGGTGTGCTGTGACAGAGAGAATTCAAATTGTTTCCTCTTTAATCCTTTAGCCTTACTAAATAGGGCCTTCTCATCACCAAACTAATAGCTATTAACGGCGTCCCAATTATTCAATCTGAATCAATGAGGGCTATTTGCTTGAGACAATTATACTCTTTTCCAGACAAAGAATCAGCCTCACTCTTCCCTCACCTTGAAAAGCACCCTTTCATTTAAATTAAAAGTTCAGAATATTTCAATATGAAGCCGTATTTGAGCAGTGATGCTGCAAATTCAAGCGGTGAGAAAGATGAATCCATGCTCCTTTGCTGCTGTGCCTGTGTGCAGTGATGACATGGAAGCCTGTGCTAAAAGAGCAGAGGTCAGCAGAGCTGACAACCAGCCCCAGCTGGACCGGTGAATTTGTAAATACTGGTCAGGATACTGCACCTCCTGATGCCTCAGTTCCACCATGTGTGAAATTTGAATAATGATTTCTCTCTTCTGTCATGAAAGACATGGAGTATTTGCCCAAACACAATATAAAGCTCATGGTTACCCCTCTGGTTTTCATGACACTAGTGACTCGAGCCAATGCAAATCCCTCAAGGGACAGTTTTCCATTAAAGAAAACTGATGGATCAGACGCTGTCCGAGTTACAAGAGAATCTGCTTTTCCCTACCAATTAGCTGATTTTATCACAGCTGCCTGGGGAGGTCCTGGGAGCCACTGGTCTCCTTGGCTCCTGTTTCCTTTGCTGTGCATCTGCCAAGCCAGTGAGAAGGCAGAAGTTGGGAGCGCTGGGTCCCAAGCTGCCTCTTTATTTCCTGCAGGGGAAAAGCTGAAGTGGGCAATTGGTGTTCCAAGACTTATGGCTTTGGTGCAGGTCAGCTGGGTGCTTACAACAATAGGGCACGCTCATCATGGATTGCCACATCAGGGCTTTTTCCTTCCACATCCCTACACTGGAACTCAGCAAGCTGTAAGGTTAGTGGTCCAGGATTCCTGGCTCTTCTGGGGCTTTGAGGTTCCTAGCTGCTCTTTGACTTTCTAAAAAGAAGCCACAATGTTGGATTCCAGCTCCTGATTTCATGGTTCCCACTGCCTTGGAGACGTGCTTTTGTTTTCTTTAATGGAAAAGGTCAGTGTGGTTTTGCCTCAAATTAGTGTGGAAGCCAATGGAAAAAAAAGCCAAGTCTTATGCAGAACAGAGATGCATTTTTCTGTAGATCTTTCTGCCCAAAGCACTCTCGTTCATGGTTTGACTGAAATTGTCCCAAGTACAGTCAGCAAAGGCTGTTTCTGTCCTCACAAAACTCACCTCCTAGACTTCTAGATTCACAGGCTGATTCAATACTCAAACTATAATTATGTGGCTCAGTATTTATTGCAGAGTATTTGCATGTGGAGCAGGCTGAAGTCACTTGGTGTGTTTGGAGGCGCTGATAGCACCAGGTAGCAGATAGAGGGGACCCAGCTCTGCATCTGAAATCCCACCCTGGCGCTGTGATTAAATCAAGTCACAAGATCTGTAGAGAAAATGAACTTAAGATTGAGAAGATTTCCAAACTGCTTATGACATACTGGTTATTGTAATGATTATAATTTTAAAAGACTTTAATTGATCTAAAAATAAAGGCAAGGCATTTTATAAATAATAACAACACCAGATCAGCACCAGAACAAGGCCAGGTATGTCCATATTGATGGTATAGGCAAAGTATTAACAGATCTTGGCATTGCATATGAGCTTTCTGTGGCCCAGGAATAGTTAAAATTCCTTTTCCGCTGATAGAAACAGCACATTTGTTCTCAATGCATTACTGTACAGTGCCGAATCTGCTCTGACTTTCTCAGGCGCTGAGTGTAGAGCAGAGTGTTCAGTGAAATGAGCAGTGGCTGGCATGAAGGGACAGGGTGAAGCTGCCACAGACTCTTGCAGAGATTTCTTTTGATCAGAGGAACTGCTCGTGACTTTTGTTCGGCGTCTTGTGGCAAAAAAAAAAAAAAAATGCTCTGGTGGAAAAGAAACCCTGTCTGTGTCACAGCAGAGTCATGAGCTGGCAGTCATAGTGCCTAGTCTATTTTTTTTAATGAATAGTTGTGTTTGCAGGGTATTGCATGATCACACAAAGTGCGGATTTGTATTGTTTCACAGTTTTGAAAATATCTGTAAGTGGTGTGGATTAGAGCAAACAAGAGGCAAAGCAGAGCTGACTTCATTCAGGAATGGTTTGGAGCCATGCTCCTGTGCAGCAGGGGCAAGGGGTCGTGTCTAGGGAATTACTGGATAGGACTGGGAACAGTTGCTTTAAAACTGAAGGCTTTGGAACAAAAAGTCATCTTCTGTGTATAGCTCAGTTCCACTGTTATTTATGATGGGACTGAGCTGGAGGGAGGAAGAGAGGCTGTTCAAGGGACGCTCACCTTGTATTCTCTCCATTACTCCGTGAACAATATCATGAAATCAGGAGATTTACAGATATATTTATTTTGGAATAAGAATATTTTTTCTGGTTTGGAATAAATGTTTCCAGAATTGGACTCATCACCTTGTGCAGACAAGATTTGAGGGCTGCACTGATCTGTGTGGAGAAACAGGCTGTAAGTGTGGAGGGGGAGAGCCTTACCTTGGAAGGCACTGCTTGCCCCCACTGAGTAAAACTTCAGGGGGAAAAATCTATTGCTATTCTGGAATGGGATTATGCACAGTTGCCCCAGGAGTTGGACAGGGAGAAGCACGTTAACTTCTTTTGTGCTGGGAACCAGGTAGCAACCTTGAGCCCTGTCATCAAATTATTCATTATTCTGTAGGATCACCCTCCTATGGATGTATTCCCCGTCTCATGTGTTGATTTAGCACCATAACCATCACTATTATTTTATTTTCTATTCCTTATTTTTGGGCTTTTAGAGGAAAGGGTTTTTTACAGGAGAGAAACAGTCTGCAGTCGTACTCTGACAGTAAGTAGGGATTTATGATGTAAGAAGTCTTTCTAGTCTGTCAGATTAGTATTATTCTTTGGAATCATGGTTAGGAAAGGTGAAAAATAAAATCAGAAAGGACAAAGAAGTTAGCACAGCACAGTGTGTGTGAGGTACCCTGAGCAGAGAAAACACACTGAATGACACACTCAGGGTGAAACAGAAGTGGGAAAAAGTAATTTTATCTCAGCACTTCCTTTGGCTGACTTCTCAGTCACCAGCATATTAATGGCTCTTCCCCTAGCAACTACAGAGCTTCCAACATGCAACAACTCTTTGGTCATAAAGACAAAAAATGGAGTTTGCCAGAACAGAGCTACCCCATTCTGGGCTGCTGACAACAGTCCCAGACTGGCCATATGCTCTGCTGCACTCACAAGTGGTAAAGCAGCATTTTCGCTCCTGCTGATGCTGCTGGTGTCCCTGCGGTTGTTATTGTTTCCGTCCAGACCCTCTCCTCTTCCCTGGGGCTCCTGCCTGTTGTGTTTCAGGCTGTACCGACAGCAATGTCACAGCTCCCGAGCGCGGAGAGCGAACAGATGTAGCTCTTGTCACAGCCCTGCGAGCCGGTGCCGCGGCCCGTCTCGCTTTATTCCTTCAAGCAGCTTGTGTGGGGTGGCTGCGGGGCAGTTTGGAGTGAAAGGGACACGGATGCTTCCCTCGGGAAAGGGTGACTTTCCCGAGGGAAAAGGTGGGTGCCTGGCCTGTGTCCAGCAGGAGGGAGCGGGAGCTCGCACCCTTGGCGCTGCGGGGCCGAGAGTTGTCACTTTTCAGGCAGCTTGTCTGTAGTCGATGAGATGGGGAGTGGAGAGTGAGGTGGGAAAGGACCGCTGGGTCCTGCAGGGAATAGACATGCAATCCTCAGTTCCTATCCAGAAGGAATTCAGGGCTCGGAAGGATTCGGTAGAGGTCAATTAAAATGTTCCCTCTCTCAGCTAGAGCCATGGGATTTGGAGTTTCTCTCTGTGTGTTAGCTGAGCCCCCCAACACTGCCTCTGACGACTGTGCTTTCTTCACAGTATGGTTCATGAGCAGCTTAACCGCCCGCTGCATTTTAAAGGGGTGATCCCTTTTCCTCCTCCATCTCTGAGCTAGACCCCCCCCATCTTTGTCAAGTCCAGCCAAAATCTAATGATGGAACAGGCCATGGGGCTGAGGAATTGCTGTTGCTCCACGTGGGGAGCCGAGAGGCTGCGATGGCCTCACAGCTGCTGGAACTGCACCCTTGACTGGCATTATCACCACTATCTCTGCATTAAGCATCCTGATGTTTCAGTCCCCTGGGGAAATCTGCTGACCCGGGGGTTCCTGATGCAGCGGACAAGCTCAGGTGAGCAGCAAAGCTGAGGGTGTATCAAAACACTAATTTCTGTCTTAGCCATTAGCAGCAGAGGGAGAAATTCATTGTTCTGATTCCTTTCCAAGGAAGACAAGAGTGGACAAAATACTAGGTTCTTTCCACTATTAAATCCATTGTCTTCCCAACCCTGCTCTTATCACAATTTCCTGTGCTTTTAGAGGAAGAGATTCAGTGCTACATGCTGTCTTTAGGGTAAGGATTTTTGTGTTTATTTGCACGCTCACTGCCAACGCAGATAAGAGACTTTATTCTCTACATTATCACTATTTTTCTTCTTCGTAGGAGACAGACTGATTTTAGAAAGAGGGGTAAATATTTGAGCCCGTTGTGCAGACCTAAAGTGAGGCTCTAGGTCTTTTATACTCATTTATACCCACTAAAATAATCATCTTTAAGAGGCTTTTTCAGCTTTTTGGGCTAAAACCTTCCTTTTTGCTGATCTCTCTTCATTATTCTGTGCTAGACTCTTCCCTCCCCTGACTGCATATTATCACCTTCAATGGAACAGCTGTGTCATTGCTAAAGGGTGTTAATCTTCCCCTACCTAACACCTTATTGACAGCCAGAGTCACGGAGGCCCCCAGTCTTTTGTGACTTGGGTGACTTTTCGAAACAGTCTTTTTTTTGTAGCTTCTTTTCATTTTGTACCAATCCCACCGCAGTCTAACCTGGAGGCGAAGCCACAGCCTGGCACAGCCCCTCCTGGCTTGGAACGTTCTGTCTGTATCAGTTCTGGTGATTATAACCAGGAGAATATTCCCCAGCAATGTCAGGGGACAATAGGCCCCAGCGAATCAATGCGCACAATACCTGCGGCACACGGGAGCCCAGAATAGAAGCTGCTCCGGCAGGTGGGACAGCTGGCTTGAATTTTTATGTCGTGGTTGTGAAAGGCACCACAGCTTTCAGCGAGACATGAGCAGCCCTGACAGTGACAGATCCCCTGTTACATTGTGCCACCAAACAGAACGAGGCACTTCAGCAGATACAGTTCAGTTTTTCTGATAGTTTTGTAATGGGTTGGAATTAGTCGAGAATTTTATATTTTTTTTTCTGAATTCTCTCTGCCCGCCAGTGTTCTGGGCAGTTCTTTGAAATTGCCCCACCGTCTCCAAGATCACCTTGACTTTTTGGAGGTCTGGAGTGTTGCCCTGACCCTAGAAAGGTCCAGGGCAAATTTGTGTGCTGAGGTGATTGCCTTACAACAGATCTCCCTTAAAACAGCCAGCACAGCAATGGATGCCCTAGTTGGGATTTCTGCCATCCCATGAATGCTGGGTCCAAGGAGATCTTTTCCAAACACAGCCTGCTATGCAGTGTAGGAACAATAGGAAACACCCTTCTTTTAGTCTTCACACTCCTGACTATTAAATAGACAAAGATATTCAGATTTATCCTGCCTGTGTTCAAACACAACCCTGAAGTGCTGAAGTTGGGAAAAAATTGCCGTTTCCTCCTAAGTCAATGGAAAGAGATCAAAAGCACTGAGCTCACTGGTGTCACTTCATAGAGGTTTTCTGATGGGTGACACAAGATTCCCCAAGCAGTGGTTCCAAATAGGAGACATGAAACAGGCAATCACTGTAGCAGAGCTGTGGCCACCAGAAGAAGGACCTGAGCAGCCCCCTGCTGATATAACTTCAATTTCCCACCAAGCCTGAGCATTTCTGACAGCAGAAAGCATTTACCTGTGGACTGCTGAGCACATCAAGGTGGATACAGTTCTCTTGTTGTTTGGGTTTGGAGGTAAGTCCAGAAAAAGGAGACAAATGGGATCATAAAATGAATGTAGCATTTATTTTATACTGCAATTTTTTTTTATCATACCTCTCCAGTATTAAAAAGGCAGCTGGGTGCAGGGGTTTGAGTACAGAGCTGGGAACTAGGAGTGAAGGGGCTTTTGCAGGACTCGAACTGATGACCTAATTTTAATCCCAGTGTAACTGGAGTTATATAACTGAATATGATCATTACATTTATTAGACTGGTCAAAACTGGGGCAGTACCAACAGGAAGTCTGTGCCCAGAACAGCAGTGTCTGACAGCCCATGTACAAGCACCCACCTGAGGGTGTCCTGTCCTACCTGAAGATCCATCTGCTGGCTATGACTGTCAACCGACCTGCACAAATAGTGTATCCGCTTTCAGGTACTCCTTCTGTGGGGCTGCAGTTCCAAATATCCTGCTGCACCTCCAAAGCCATCAGCAGATTTCTTCTGGGCAGTGGCTTTCTCAGGTTGGCTTGGCCACCTGTAGTCACTGAAAGAACAAGGCCAAGACACAGAGTGTCTGTAATGAAAGAAACACAGAGCCCCAGGGAAAATATGAACATCAGGTTATTTGGCCACCAGCTGCTCCCTTATCAGTAAGTGATGCAGCAGAAAGCAGAGTTGTATTAATACGTGCTGAGAGGCTGCTGTCACAAGGAGCGGCACCACTCGTGGGATAATAACCCGGGATGGTGCTCTGGAGCCCACAGCAGAGCAGAACATGCCAGACAACAATTGCTTTTTCTTTTTCTTTGGTTTTTCCTTTCGCTACACACGAATAACTTGCTCAGCTCAATGGCCTTAGCTGCCTGCCACCCCGTGAGCCCTGGGGAGCTGAGCTGTCTGGCCAGCACGCCCCCAGCACCAGGGCTTCAGTCCAGCCATCGCTCCCTGGCCAGGTGTGCCTGCCCTGCCATGGTTTGATACGGCCAGAAATTACAAACGATTCTTTTTCCCATCTCATGAGAAGGAAACCCATCAAAAACTGGCTGAATATTTGATCTCACGTAAAATGAAAGACAAATGCACTCAGCCTAGAAATAGGTTTTCTTCGGGATGTCGGCTTCGTTAGCTCTGACCAAACTCTGTGCCCAGAGCTGCCAGCCAGGCAGCCAAGAGAACTCTGAATGTTATTTAAAGAATTGGTAAGGTCACGGCGGCCTGAGCCTCTCGGGGCTGCATTAATCTCCTTGGCACAGCAGCCCGTGCTGAGCGCTTGTGCTCGCAGGTCCATTCGTGTAGAGCAATGCCATCCAGTGGCTGCTCCGATCCATCACAAAGCCATCGGCTCCTTCCCGAGGCACATTCCATCCGCTGGAATGCTTCTCCTCTTGTTCCCAGATCAAGCATTTCGCATTAAAAGGCTGCGACAGCGGCCAGCGTGATTGCTTCAAGCTTCTCTGGCTTTCTGCATGTAAAACCCAGGTAGGTTTTAAGTAGCAGCCACTTGAAAATGTTTAATAGACATCCAGGGGGAAATAATGTTTTATGTATGTAGTCCCAAGTACACAAATTTGTCATCAGACCAAGGTTTTGGAGTGGGGAGCAGTTATATGGAGTCACGTGGAAAATGATGTTGATTTTTGAGACAAAAATATCATCAATGAATGAAACTTTCTTTTTCAAAGGCCAAGAGGTACTGAGTCAGTCAGTGGGACATTTTCCCTTGAGGAAAATGCCCAAGGGGAAGGATGATCGAGGGCTGGGCTGGGCAAAACCTTTCTCCATCAATGTCACACTTTAAAGAGCCCCACTATTGCCAGCTACCCAAGGGCTGGACGTTTTGGGAGGTAGAGAGGTTTAAACCTGCTCAGCTATGTCCCCCCCTTGCCATTTCGCAGAGACCCACCATCACACAGCAGCGCAGGCCATCGTTCCCTAGTGACTGGATAAAGATGTCAGCGCTTGTTGCACTGCCCGAGTCAGCTGTAATTGCACGGTTTGGGTGAGGGATCACCCCAAGCACTGTGACCTGTGGGACATGGGGCAGCCCTGGAGCTTTCCAGTGCAGGGGGCCCAAGCCTCCATTTCTCTCGGACCCTTTGCTGTTGCCAGTGATGCTCCAGCTGGGGCCGTGCCTGCTGCTGCTGCTGCTGCTGCTGCTGCTCTGCAGTACAAATTCCAATCAGGCGCAGCAAAGCCCACCGGGTGCTGCTGACAACAGGTGTCTCATTAAACATCTCACAACCTTACAGGCATTCGCATTGACAAGAACCAAACTCACACTCAATCACAGCTTAATCACAGCCAAACTCTATTAACAAGTCATACTAATTACCAACTTCTAACAATTTCTCAGGTTCAGAGGCAAAATATCCTTTCTTTATAGATGAAACCAGATTTGTGGTACTCCAGCTCTGGCCGTAATTAGGTCCTTTTAAACAAAACAAAACTAAAATAAAAACCTAGGTGGGTCCCTTTGTGATAGCGGTCCTGGAAGTACAGTTGTACAATGAGATGTTTTGTTTGTTTTAATTTTGTATCTGCTGTGTTGCCCACAAGGGTCCAATTAGCTTGTTACAGATGCTTGTATCACTTTTATCCACTTTTTTTTTTTATTTTTTTTTTTTTTTTTACATGGGGTAACTTGTAGCACAGATTGCTGGCCTGCAGGCATCCAGAGATCAACAACCAGCTTTCTGTGATACCAAGCCTCCTGTGAAACAGGCAGCCTTTACCCACAGCATTCATAATGCAGAGGGTAAAACAAATAGAGAAGAGGGAGGAGCTTGTGCTGGATTTTGGATTATCGTGGAATAATCTCGTGTGTCCAGAAATGGCCTGAAGGTGGCAATTCTGCCAAGGCTAAGAATAACTCTGACAAAGTTTGGTTGCTGCACCTTGGAAACTGAAATGCAGGTGTTATTTTTAGTCACCATGCAGCAAAACAGAAAGCTCTGAAGAGGTAGCTTTGAATTGTACATGTCACTATTTACTCCTCTCCCCTGGCATGCTCAGCACACATGTAATTCCATGCTAACCTGATGCTTTCCTCCATTGTGTGGCTGTATTGAGTGCCCAAGCTCTTGAGAACTCACTTGTATAATCGATAAACTTACAAAAGGGGACATATAAATAACAGGAAGAATCTGACTTGAACTGACACTGCAGGGCTCACAGTGAGGGCTAACGCCTTGTCCTTAACTCATGCTGGAGAGGAAAAAAACACACACCAGACTGAGTTAAGGACTAACATCAGATTTCTTGGCATTTTCCAAGCACTGTAGTTCAAGGCAGAAAGCCTCCTCTGAATACCTGTGGTGCAAAATCCAGGAGCTGCTTGTTTACCTGTTGTTGAGTTTAGTTACATCTCCCTGGAAGAATCTAACTGAGGCAGCTCAGCAGAGACTCACCAGCTTTAGGCTGAGCATCAGCAATTATTGGTACCTCTGGCACAGGCAGCTTTGTCCCTTCAGCAAGGCATGGCCGGGTGAACACCGGGCACCTGAAACTCCTGGGAGAAGCCTCCATTGTCTGGGCTTGGTTGGTGTGACGTGGAGTCTCAGTTTGCCTTGCTGTGAGGCTCTGTGGACCTGCAGGCGCCCAGAGGCAGCTGCAGGGGTGAGCAGGATGGCCCTCAGCTATGGAAGAGATGGGGCAAACCCACCCACCTTCCCTCCCCACAGCCTCCGTCCTTGGCTTGCCCACGCTGCCGGAAATCAGCTGTGACCATGGCGTGGTGAAGTGTCACAGTGGCTGAATGGCCATGTGGGACAGGGAAAACCGCTCCAAAAGGTATTATTGCCTGGCAAAACCAGAAGGTTTAAGGCTTGGTGCTGAAAACTTTGTTTTGCAAAAGTACAATCCTCTCCTGACGCTGCCATCCTCCCCCATCCTGATGCTGGCCAGGTGCACTGAAGTGATGCCCTGCCAGAGGGTGGAGCACAGGAGGCCATGGGTCAGCACCTTGTACAAAGCATAACACACAGCAAAGCCTTTTCTGCATCTCTCATGCCATTGAAGGTGTTTCTGAGGTTATGGAACAAAAAGTAGAGGATTTTTTTTTTTGTGAAAATGCTTGTTTTCCATGTAATGTCCACTCCTGGTTGAGTAGCAGGAAAGTGAAAAGAAAGATCTTTGTTGAGAGCCATAGTAAGGCAGGATGGGAGATGAAATATCCATCTGAAGTGAAATAACCATGAGAGCATTCATGCAGTGTTTCTTTGGGGAAAATGGGAGATTTTGTCTAGCCCTAGTCTTGTTTCTCTTCATAAGAGGCTGTTTCAAACCAGAGAAGAGCACTCTTTTTCCCTTGCTTTTGTTAGATGAAATTTGGAAGAAAAGGTTAGCAGGTGCTGGCACAGGCTCCAGGAGTTCATCCTGGATCCGAGTTCCTTCAGCATGTGTGATCAGCAATGACCCTTCCAGGTTCTTCCTAGTTTTTATCTGGCATAGGAATTCCTTTCTTCTTCATGGATTTTTATTATTCCTGGAATTAAAAACAAAACAAAACAACAAAACAACAACAACAAAAACCCCAACCCCCAAAAAATAAATTAAAACAATTGAAACTTTACTATTTTGCAGAGCCGTCACTCTGATCAGAAACTGAAATCCTGCTTTGTGCTCCTCCAGTGTGGAAATCTGTCAGGTAAATAGAAATCACCTCGTAAAAGCCCTTAAAGAGCTCTGGTTTATATTTTAATTGAGGAACAGAACATTTTAAGCACTTTTATTGGGTGGCGCCTGCTGAATGACAGATGTCTGCAGCGGAGTAATGCTGAGCACACTTTCATAAAACAGAGAATGCCTTGCTTAAAACATTTACAATTAAAGGCTTGATTGAATAACAATGAATTCTGTTCACGGAGCTCATTTCTGCACTTGTTTGTGCACCTGAAGCAGGCTGTGATCATTCTGTAGGTTGGATACGAGGTGCCAGTTGCTTTGTTCAGTGACCAAACAGTGCTCACGGGCACAGCTGGAAATGTGCCTTTGATTTTCCACCAGGATAGAGATAAGGTGCGCTGTGCTGCTGTGCTGCCAGACTTGCTAACACCCTTGTTTCAGCTGCTTTGGCTCTTTTTTTTTTTTTTTTTTTTTTCTAAGCTGCAGGTTAGTAAGTCTCCCAATTTGCCAAGAGCCAGAGATTTTAAAATGAACACTAATCCTTTGCAGCTGAAAAAGTCTTAACTAGCTTCTGCTTTACTTTTCCATCTAACTCCTGTGACCCCTATTACTGTAATACCCGAGAACATCACCTCTGGTCGTGCACTGAGCCTCGCAGTATCTGATGAAAGTTAGACTTGCATTAATATTATTTTCCTCTGTTATATAGGGAGAACTGAGGCACAGCCAGGTCAAGTGACTCACCCAAAGGTGCTCTTTGAAAAGGGCTCCTAATGCTGTACACACGTGCCCAGTCTTTGGCCAGGATTTAAAATTTAGTCTTTTGATTGCAGAAATGGCTTCAAGCAAGCTCCAAACACCCAACAGCAAACCAGATGACATGGCACAAACCACAACCTTTTGCTCAAGCCAGTTGAGAGACTGAAGTGAGAAAGGATTTTGAATCTCATCCCTGCTGAACTGAGAAAGATCAGTGTGTGAACTGACATCACTGCAGATCTGGGAAGGCATGGAAAATCCTAACGGTGAGAACCTGAGCTTCAGAAAAACAGCCTCACTTTTCTCAAAAGAAAAGATGAATCCACAGAGTAGATCTTGCCACAGCAGAAGGAACATGTGTCATGGGAACAGCAGAGGCAAAATGTGTCATGGGAAAATCTCGACGGATTCAGCCCAGGACGCGAATATGCAAATTGATTCCAAATTAAATGCAATTGAGCAAGATAACACATATCCCAGCAATGAAGAAAACTCACAGCACACTTGCAAAAAAGATGGAGTTTAAATCCAAGGCGGGTTCTGAGGATGTCTAAGCAGTCCCTGGTGACTAAATTTTAGCAGGAATATGAAAGTTTCCCCAAAAAGGAGTCAGGAAAATGTTGCAGGAATCAAACAGGGAGTAACTGAGGTGCAAGGACCCACCACAGAACTCAGTGGGAGAGGCGTAACCTGCCCCCCAACATAGCAACAAAGCACAGGTACTAAATAATAATATAATTTTTCTGCTATTAAAAGGTCATCCTGTTGCTTACTCCTGGGATACTGTATGTTTTTTCTCTTCCTGGCCTGCTCTGCTGAAAGAGAGATTTTCAAGAGTTGCTGGTTTCCATCTCCAAAATAGCTCAATTTCAGTTCCAGGGGAAATGAAACTCTCGACTAGTCTAATTTGTAAAATCTTTGAAGGTGTGGGAATGTCCTCTGGCTGTAAGGAGAGGGAGTGTGATTCAGAGCCTGGTACAGATATATAAAGGGGTTCAATATTTAATTAAACATAATCTTCCTTGTGGCATGAGTGACTGAGCTCTTTCAGGAATAAAAATCCTTGGGTTTTATTACACTATTCTCCAATATGTGACAACACAAAACCTTTAGCAGGGCCATGCTGGCCCAGCACCTGCCTTCCCTGTAGCAGCACTTGCTGCCCTGCTGCTGCCAAGAGAACATTTTGGGAGCTAATAACTTTCCACTTTTACATGAGAAATCCATTTCTCTGGGATGTCAGATCACTCTGACACATCTCCCTGGTGCCTGGAAACTATGGATGCAGTCCCCACACCACTGGGGTGAGGAACCCATGGTACTGCTCAACACCACAGCCAGCCCTGCTCCACCCTTAGAACCACACACACAGTTTTCAGCTTTTAAAAAAAAAAATAGTATAGAAGGGAGAAAAAAAAAATCATGTTTTTGGGTAGTTATTCTCTACAGAGAACAAGTGCCCTGATCCTGCACCCACAGCTGGGCTCAGCATGAGCAAAGGAGTTATGCTGGAAGCGTGTGCTGACAGAGGCTCGGAGGATATGGCTTTGCAAGGGGTCAAGACAATCTCAGTTAGGGCACAACTCTGTTAGTTTTGTTCTGGTTTTCTTTTTCTTTTCTTTTCTTTTTTTTTTTTTTTAATATAAAAGGGAAAGGACAGCATTAGCTCTTTTCTGGAAGTGATACTCTGCTCTGTGAGAGCAAGTCAGTTTAAAGGGAAAGAGTGCAATGCATTGGGCACAAGCCTAAATAATACCAAGGTCTGCAGCTGCCTGGCTCGATTTTGTTTTTACATACTTAAAATGACTTCTAAAAGCATGGAGTTTTATTTCACCAACTTCTGCCTTCCATTGTTAACCATTCATAGCTGCCACCTACTCAACAATAAGAATGAAAAGAAATAATCTTTTTAGTAGAGAAAAGGTAATTACTAAGCAAGATCTATACTGCTCCGAAAAGCGACTGGAGTTTTCTAATGATAAATCCGGTCCCCACCAGCCCCTGATGCAGTGGGATGTGCTCTTTCAGCCTTGTGGGTGGGCTAGGAGGTACCCTTTGCATCCTGACACAATGGCCTTGGCTGGAGCATTCGCATTCCCGGGAGGTGCCCCGCTGAGAACCACGAGGGTTTTCAAGAAGAGGCAGCCAGGGCTGGAGACAAAGCGCAGCGGTGTCGAAGTGAATCTTCCCAGGGATGCTGGGATGTGAAGCACTCCCGGGTTTCTTCGACAACGACAACACGAGTCCTTGCGCTGTATTCCGCAGGCTTTCTCCCAGACGTCTACCAGCTACACCCTTCCTCCCGCCTGCAATTAGCACTTTCAGTGTTGCAAAGGGAGATGAGATTCGCTCTCCCTGTCCTCCTTCAGAACCCGCTCACACCTTCCCCACTGGGTGGGAACATGTGCCGCGGGTTAGGAAACATTCTCATAGTGGAATTGCATTTGCAGCAATCCTACCCCCTGCCTGCTGCTTGCTTCTGGCCATCGGGCTCTGCTGCTCGTCGTGATGAAGGGGCATGTGAGCCCCACGGCTCAGGCACGGCGCTTGGTTCGGCAAAGCCTCAAACCTCCGTGCCTCGCTTCATTCTCCCCGGAACTGTGCATGCACAAACTGGGCCCAGTTTGTTCCATCCAGGGTAACTGGAGCTGGGTAAGTGCCCGCAGTTTTGGAAGAGTGGGGCGAGGAGAGAAGTGGGAGGGTGTGACCGTTGACCTTAATTAGAGGAGATAAAAATGTCGAAACATGATTCCTAAGAAAACCAAGGAAGGCCTCTATTGTCGAGTGTTTCCACATGGATGCCACTGAGAAGAGGTCAAGTGCTTTCTATATACTTTAAGTAAACAGCAGATTGTGAGTTCACAGTCTGGACTGGATTTGAGCAGCCTCTGTGTTCTGCAAGATCATAATTGAGTCCTATGTACTTAAGATTTGATATCCACTGACATTATTACTTGACAGTGCCAGGAAATACAGCAGTGATTAAGAGTTATAAAGTTTGCAAGTAAAACTGCCCCATGTCACAGATGGCTCACCCTGTGCTAGAATTATCTCAGGCTCCTGCTCTGAAGGAGCAGCAAGAAGGGACTTTTGTAAAAAAGAGTCTGTGCTGTTGGCTTTCTGTGATAAAGACATGCCTCCTCACATCATCATTGTCACATAAAAAATGCACAAAGCCTGCAAAATTAAATCTGCTAAATGAGCAGTGGGTTACATGTCAGGAGCAGAGTGCTCTGAATCAGGCAGTTTATTTACATGCTACTGGGAGGCACATCAAGCCAAGTTAAAATGTAATGCATAAAATTCTTCTGTTCATCTTTGCAGCTATCCAGACTGAAGGTTAAGAAGACTGAATGTGGTGGGTTTGTCCCCAAGTGAGCTCTGTTTCCTTACCTGGAGGTAGGACGACACTGAAATCAGAAATGACAGCTGTATTTCAGAGCTGCAGGTTCAGCTCTGCCATCGCTGCCAGCAGTTGCGGTGTTACCAGGTAGCAGCAGCTTTCATCTCGGGTACTCAGCATCTCTTCCATACCCTGGAGACTCCTTGCTCATATTAAAGGTCTTGTTTATAGGCAGGGAAACTGAGTCAAAGAGCATTGATCCAAGTCCTCAGAAATCAGTGGCAGACCATCCAGAGCGCCAGCAGATCTAATAACTTCTCCAGCTATTACAAGCAGGAAGAAAGGGCAGGAGTGCTCTCGGGACATAAGTGATGAGTCACTGGAAATCTTCCTGTCTATTCAGTGGGCTTCACATGATGATTTCTAATAGTCAGGACCCAAATTATTTAGGGTGCACTGCTGGGAGGAGGGAATGAAGCATGTAACTTGGGAAGCACAGTCCTGGAGAGTCCTTTTGGAAGTGAAGTTGTAAAGCTTTATATACACCTCAAGCAAAAAGTCTTTTTTTTTTTTTTTTTTCCCTGTCTGCATCTGCCTGTGAAAATGAAAATAAAAGGCAGCCCATTTGTGGGTGTTTTCTTGCTGCAACTCTGAATTGGAAATATCTGTCCTTGATTGAAGTGGGAAATGCAATTGCACAAGCCATTAATTATTACTGATAAACTGAAGTAGTGATGGAGCCAAATAAAAATCTCCTGTCACTACAATGGGATTCTGGAAAAAAAGGACAGACCTGGGTGCCTGCTGCCTACTTGCATTTCCTTTTTTTGGGAAATACGTGCCCGAATTGCTGAGTCCCCAAGCCCGGCGTGTCCTCAGAGCACACGACGTCTTACAGGTACAGATCCAGAGACCTGAACTTTATCCACACAGACGGCAAAAAGCAGCAGCTCACGGTGCCTGCCACACGTGACCAGTCCCAATTATGGCTCCTTCCACATGACATCAGTATGCAGTGGAGGATCTCACATTTTTTTTTTCGCCAGAGGCAAATGAATACATTATCCAGCAGCGAGGCGTGGGGCAGGCGGATGCGTAACTCTGGGGTGATTTGGATTCCACGCAGGCGTGGGGGTGTGAGCCAACCTCAGAAGTCATTTTCACTGATGCTGACACATAAGGCTTCCCTCAGAGACCTGTCTATCAAACTGCAACATGCTATGCAGAAAAATTAGATTACTCATGCTACAATAAAGAAGGAGAAAATGGCAATGATGAAAAAAAAAAAAGAAATTACTTCAAAATATAACAGCTATTTATTAAATGAATAAAATCTTGAGAACAGCAAAGTAGCCTAGAGACTTTTTAAAATAAATTTTTTAAAATTTATGTTACCTCTTGCAACTCATTTCAAGGAGAGCTAGTTGGAAAGACCCTATTAATTCAGATGGTGCCTCTGGAAAAACCACTTTATCATGATTGTCACATTACTGTACTTGTGAAATATCATCTTAAATAGTCATGATTTTGCTGCTGGTTTTGCTGCAGTCAGCAGTAGGATTCCCTTTGGCTTTGGAAAAAGCAGGATCAGGCCCCCTTACTCTCTCTCTCTCTCTGAATTGCAAATGGGTTGTTCACGTGTCAGCTCAGTAACCAGGCAAAGTTCACTGTGCTCAGTTCAAAGCAGCAAGATGAAGCTCAGGGCATTTCCTTCACAGTATTTGCCGAGTTCCTCAGGTCTACAAACGTGCTGAAGTGGTTTAATACGAAATCCGTAAAACAAACATTATGCAGCTATGTTTGAACCCCTGTCTGATAAAATCCATTTTTTTTCTGAAAAAAATACAAAGTAGTAAAACATACTTAGTAAAGTAAAGAAAAGAAAAGGCTATGTGAAGCTCAGTAAAATCCTATAAATCAGGATGCTGGGCAGATTCAGGAAGGGTGATTTAAAATAAATCTGCAGAAGAACACACAAACAGAGACAGACACACAGTCCATAGCTGGAAATGGATCTGGACCAGTGCCGAGGTTAGAACATCCCAGACAGCACTGCAGGACTGGTTTTACCATATCAGATAATGGAGAGGTTTGGCCAAATGCTGAGTTTTCTTCTCTAGTAATAACAAACCTGTGCTGAGGCTCCTGCAGGATTTTCTCCTTGAGTTATTCCTCAGGAATGCTATTTGGGAAAACGAATTGAGAGTTTTAACTCCACTTGCCCTGGATCACATTATGGCCGCACTTCCTGCAGCTGCAAATTCTATTTTACCTATTGTTACCCTTTTTTAAGGGTTGACTTGTGGAGTAGCTCCAGACAGGGGGTTTACCTTCTTGTCTTCAGTGTCCCTTCCAAATATTTCTTCCCAGAGATGAGTTTTTGTTCCCATCCAAGCCCAAAGAGGAGAACCACAGGCTCTCCTGTGGCTCTGCCTCTTGCGCAGCCTCACTGGAGCTCATGGCCTGGGGACCAGGGCAAAGAAAAGATGCAGAGTCGCCTTTTTCTCCTCCTGCTCCAACAGTGTGAACTGATCAGCAGATCAAGCCCATCCCACCCTTCGTCCTGCTGAGGAGTTTTTTGGGGCTTTGGCTTCTTGATACAGACAGATTTCAACATGACCACACAGAGGGGAAGCACGTGGAATTACAGGCCTCTTTAAAATTGTCAGAGGCAAATATGATCAGATCTGGTTCTTGATCTCATTACTGTCTAAAAGATTTGGCTGGCATTTTTAAATGCCATGATTTATGTTCTTCCCCTTGACACCGCCCTCGGTGGTGCAAACTGAGTAACTCTGTTATTCTCCTGGGCTACTCTACAGAATCCAATTGGAGAATTTTTGCAACACTGTGTCTATAAGAAAATATTAACATGGATTAAGACAAGCTGATAGATTTTAAACCAGGCTATTCAATGAGAACCAGCGAGAATAAATCAAATAACTTTGCCTAACTACAGAAAGTATTTGTAAAGCCCTGTAAGGTTTCCATTTCCTAAAGCCACCTGCCATCTCAAATGCCCCTAATCAGTCACAGATGCTGGATACCAACCTGCTAACCCTACGGCTTTGAGAGAAAATATTGCACTTTGTAAACTCATTCTTGGGTATTTCCTTAATTTTTCTTAAACTAAACTTTCATCCCTTATTTTCCACTTAAGTGTAATGAGTTAAATCAACTCTGGCATCTTGCCCTGCTTACCCTTACAGTTCTGTTTAGCTGCTTTCCTATCTACTTCTTGAAAAGCCTGAAGACCTCAGGTTTGGGGATTTTTTTGATTTTTAAAAAATCATTATAGATTTTTTTTCAGTCTACATCTCATGATCACCCTCCTGGTGTTGATAAATCCTGTTTAATGCAAAGTTATGACTGTTTCTCTAATCCACTGCCAATGGAAAAATGAATGTTTTTCTGATCTTATGGTTATCCCCATGATGAAGATGTACCAAACACTGAGCTCTTGTGAAGTACTGTGGAAACATCTTTTAACCTGAAAAATAATTATAAAAGAACCCCTTAAAACACATGATCAAAGAAGTCTACTCTTGAAGAAATAAGAAACATTTTAGTGGCTTCATATAGCACCCAATGGAATCAAAGTAAAGAATTTCATAGATTAGGGGAGGTTCCAAAACAGGCCCTGGTGCCAAACACCATTAGAGGCCGTTCAGCTGTACTGGGGGATGGATGTCTTGGCTCTGGAAGGAACCATTATTCCACTTTAGCTCGTGAGGACAGGCTGGGAGTGGGAGTTGTAATGGAGGTAGGAAGCAGGCTGGATTTTATTAGTCTTCCATCATCTTTAAGAGACCCCTAAGCAGATCAGGTTTCAGCCTCTCCCTCCACTCCTGTGTCAGTCGTTGGTTCTGTTTTTGCTGGAGGATAAGTTTCATTATATTAATAAGCAGCACAAGTGGTTCCAGTTGTGGAAGAACCACTCTGAGCTGTCAGGAATGATCAGAGGAGAAGTTTCAGCCTTTCCATGATCACAGCCTCTTCTTCTGGTGCCTCAACTCAGCACTTCCCCAGTGCACTTCACATTTTGAGCAGCCACGACAACAATAAAAGGTGCCTCTACATTTCAGCTCGGGGAGGTTATTTTAAGGAATTTTATTCCCTGATCATGGTAGTACATCAGAGCTCAGAAAACAGATGCTAATGGGAATAATTGGGCTAACATCCAACCTACTGGCTGGGAGACTACATCTAGACATGCACTTAAACGAAATGATACATCTTCAGTCTCTTACTGCAGTCAAATTCCAAACACAAACATCTTTAATCATGCCACTAAACCAGTAAGTTTGCATTTCTTATTACTCATTATGAGATAGTGAGAAAAACCCACAGCAAAACTCTCCAAAAGCTGGGACAGTTGGATCCCTATCTGAAAGTGATCGATTAATCCTCACCAGCAGTAACACTCAGAATTTGTCTCCCTCATATCATCCACTCGAAGGAAAGAGTTTTAGGTAGACAAAGTAATTAAGAATCCTTACAAGGGTGGAAATATTACTAGATTAATTGTGCAGATAAAAAAAAATGAGGCACAGAAAGTTCTAAATACATCTGAGTTCAACAAGCAAGCCAGTAAAGAGGAGAAGGGTCTGAGGCACATTGCTGTGCTCCAACCACCAGCAGAAAGCAGGAAGACAGGGACCCATGGGACAGGAACTCATCAATCCTCACGCTGTTCCCACTGAGGCTACTGGGATTTGTGCAGGAATGCATCTCCCCCAGCACCCACCCCCCAGGATGCAGGACTGGGGTTTGGGTTCACGGATTTACCACCCAAAGACTGAGAACCACACTTCCTCCCGAGAGGTTCCCACATGGCCCTGGGAGGAACTGAGCGAAGTTGAGTTTTCAAATTAGACTCACGCGGGACTAGTCACTGAAATCTCATCTGTGTCATGGAACTGAAAAAAAAAAAATATAGAGGGGAGAAATGTGAAAGGGAATCTTTGTAGCCAGGACTACCTGCCTCTCCCGCAGTAGGAGATGCAGGAATACTGTTTCATGTCATGGAGATGTAGTTAAAATGCGGACGGCATATCCTTGTTCTCAGAATCGGAGAGGTGTGGTCTGTGCATGTGGACAAGCCATCGTGCCTCCCTTTGATCTATCACTTGATGTAGAGGAAGGCTTTTATGTGTTAGTCCCATATAATGGATAATTTAATCTGAAGCCATTATGAAAAGTATTACATTTTGGGTACATATGCTTCAATTATTCTTGAAAGTACACGGGAATATTTTATGACATGCACACAGATTTCAAGTAAAAAAAAAAAAAAAAAGGAAATAAACCCAGAATTGTTGTTTACCATCCAAACAAATTTGCTCTTCTGAGGCAAGTCTGCATGCATTTTTAAAAAAATCTGCCATTTTATGATTTTTTAAGGTAGGTTGTAAACAATATGCTTGAATGTAATATAGAAAGTGACAGAACCACCATTCATTAAAATTACCAGTTGTCAATGAATCAGAATGGTTTGGGTTGGAAGGAACCTTAAAGATCATGTATTTCCAACCTTCTGCCATGGGCAGGGACACCTTCCACTGTCCCAGGCTGCTCCAAGCCCTGTCCAACCTGGCCTTGGACACTTCCAGGGATCCAGGGGCAGCCACAGCTGTTCTGGGCACCCTGTGCCAGGGCCTCAGCACCCTCACAGGGAAGAATTTCTTCCTAATATCCAACCTAACCCTGTCCCTGGCTGAAATCTCTAATCATATCCCCCTTTTACAAACAGAGTGGTCCAGATGAAGGCCTGACGGAGTCACCCATGAATCCATGGGCTGCTGATCCGACACGAGACACCTCGACAGTGGGCAGGGCTGGAGTATCCCCCTTTCCCACAGGAACATTTTAAGAATTATTTTTGAGAGAGGAGGGTGTCTCTGTTTATTCTCTTCTCCAGACAAGCTTGCAATGACAGATCCTGGAGCTGGCCACAGCTGGACACCAGTCAGAGGTGAATGCTGACGGCAGTGTCACTGATGGCCTCCCGCAGGTGCCTTTGTGCTCGTTTCCCTATTTCTACATCAAGCATCCTCAAATAAGAGATTTGCTTTTCAGTCAGGAAAACTATCTTGGCATGTAATTGTATTCCTTCTGTTTTCTTCTACTGAATGAAACGATGGCTGTGGCTCTCACATATCAGCAGCACTCAGGCTGAGCTGACCCAACCTGTCCCCAGCCCCTCCGCCGAACTTACCTCAGATGAAAGGTGTGGAACGACAGGCGCAGAGTGGAATGACAGGCACAGAGTGCCAGAGCTGGCACAGAGGCTTCTTCTGCAGGCATCTTGCTGGTTGTTTTAAGGTCTTCTGCCTCTAAGTGGCACCACGCTGGGTGATTGAACGCTAGCTAGAATCTGTTCTACCTTTTATTGTAATGATTTCTTACAGAGCTCCCACTTTCCAAACTCTGAACTTTCAAGAGTACTGCCTGGATATCAGAGCCCTTTCTTCAGAAAGACCAGAGCCTTCTGGAGTGATGGGCCCAGTACTACAAATCCCTTTGGAAAGCCACAGCTCTTAACCCTTCGCTGGGAAAGACTGAACTTGAGTTTTTTGAGAAGGCTGTCGCATCCCTGGGATTTGTAATGGCAGGGATTCAAAACACAGCCAGGCAGAGCTTCCACTGGGGTGAACTGCCAGAGGGTTACACTGAATTGTACCCATCCATGACCTGGCTTATGGTTTTGTATTTGCTTAAAATAATTGGGCCCAGACTGTCTCATATGCAACTTCTGCTCAGAAAGCAGGGAACAATTTGGGAGGGGGAAGAGGGTGTCCCAGAATGAGGAGTACAACCTACAAACACACACACACAGTCTGGGACTCCTGAAACTGCCGAAGCAAACTGCACTCCTCAAAGCAGCCATCCAGCACAAGAGACATTCTACTTTTTAAACCAATAGAAAGAAATCTCCTCTCAGCGCCATAATGGGCTCATAATGCTGGAGTATTTAAATATTCAACCATCTACCATGAAATCTGCCTTTGGTTACTATGTTATGATCCTCACATGTCTTGCAGAGTTTGAGGTTTCACCCTCCCTTAAAATTCAGTGATGTTGTCCTGTCCCTACACCATAAAAGAGAATCCACAATCCAAACTCTGCAGCTCACAGCAACAACCAAGATATGCAGCCCCAGAAAATCATTGGCACTTTAAGAGGACTAGAAAGAAGTACACCAGGAGGAAAGTTTTTCTGTATTTGAGGGAAGGTTGTCAGGACAGTAATATAGTACTGTGAGTAGTGCAGACTGGGAGATTTATGTGCCAATTCCGTGTATGATTTATTTAGATGAATTGCTCTGTATCAATATGTAAAAATCCAATAAATATAACTGCCTATACAAAGGGTTGCTCCAATCCCAATGTTACAGTGGAGAGTTTTGGCAGAAAGTCAGGATGTGCATTAAAAACACACTTTTTGAGAAGTCTAATAAATAAAAGCTTGAAATATAGTTTCCCACTGAGAAAGGCATTTTAAATCATTTTGATAAAGACCTTAAATTAGGCCTTAAAAGGAGGGGGAAACTAGGTCCCTGTAACTAATTATTTATAGCTATTTTGAATATAGGAGTCCAAGAAAGCTGGTCTCCATCCCCCATTTTCTACCACAATAAGTGCGAAAGAAAAAGCCATTCTCCTCTCCTCCTCAACCAAATTAAAAATGATAGAAGGGTGAGGAGTAAAACAAAATTAAAATAGGGAACAGACATCTGAATAAGGAAATTTCAAATTTTCTGCCAAAATAAAAGATGTGGGCAAAGGATGGATCTTCAGTTCTCCTCTGCCTTACTCAAGGGAACTGGGCTGTTAACTCACTCTAACATCCCAAAGAGGGAATATACTATATTTGCTAAACACCAGCAGGAACGTTTTAAGAAGGGAATAAACATCTGAATAGCCCCAGTCTCTCTGAAAGTCAAAGCAATTTAGAGACTGCACAGCAGTCAGAATTGCTGGGGACTTCAGCTTCTAAGTCACTTTGGTGCTTCTGAGTCTGTGACCCAGATGCATAGCTGGCATCCTGCCTTGGAGGGTTCACCTGCTAGCACTCCCAGCAAAAGCTGTGGGGCTGGAGAAGTGTTGGTGTGGGAGTGGCTGGGGCTGGATCCAGGGCTGGATCTCACTCCAAGCACAGCAGCTCCAGTTTGTAAGGCAGGAGGCTCGGCATGGGAAGGCTGAGGGATGAGAGACTAATGCTCAAAAGCACAGTGCCTGTGCTGGAGTTTCCTGCTGTTGTGGTTGTACCTGTCAGGCTCCCCACCGAGGTTACGGAGCTATTAATCTCTGACAGAAAGCAGAATTGCCCTCCCATTCTCAGCAGATTGATTCTCCCTGAGCTCCCTTCTCTTGCCAAGCAGGAGCGTCTCCCAAGACTCTGCAAAAGGAGTTGTTCATTCTCCTCTGCTCCATCAGGAGTGTTTCCCCCTGAGCCTGGGTTCATTCCTCTCTTTGAATCTGGCATTCACACCTGTTTTGTGGAAGGGCTCAGTGAGGTTTTCTACAGAACTTGCGGACCCAGGAGGTCACTGAGAGGTGGCATTTTGATAAAGAAGAGAAATATGTGCCTCGAAAAAAGGGAGAGGCTCTTTGGATCTAGAGTTTAACAGAACCTACGTTTGGCCTGGCTATGTGGCCGGAACTTCATGGGAGGCACAAACTCACGTTTCACTGAGGACCAAGGCTTTTAGTGTCTTCCAAGACCCACTTCCATACCAGATGAGACTTCCAGACTTCTCTGCCAGCTTACAGCCCTCAAGAACCACCACCAGAACATCCAGACATGTCCTCTGAGGTCAGAAATAGCAGAAGAGCTCAACCCCAGAGCATCAGTGCCCAGGCTTTATATCCAAAACCAACACAGAAATATGTGGCCAGGTTTTCAAAAGAACTCAACAGCTTGAGGGCTTTGTTGAGCGTCTGTCTGTAAATACAACAGTGGGAACAGCAGGATGCAGCTCTGGAAATCTGGCCCAGGCTGGGACTGCTCAAAAAACTGGCCATGAGCCTCTCTGAAAATGCTGTCCTATATGATGGCAGGAGAAAAAGAGGGAGAGAAGTAGCATAAAAAGCAAAGGTGCTGCAACTACTGATAGCAGGTGCTTTCTCAAACTACATTTCAGATTTCTCCCAGTCCACCAAAAATAAAAGTTCCTGGACACTGAAAGCCCAAAAGATAAGACAAAAAGAGAAGTGGAAATTTGAATTTAAATTGAAACTTAAGCATTAAAAAAATTACAAAACATTTGTTGCTGTCATGAAAACTTAAACTCAGGCTTCTGACATTTTAAACTTAATAACCAAAACCATCAGCCATAATGATTTCTCCATCTGATTCAGCATTAATATTCAGACAAATGCCAGGGGCTGTCACTTCCCATATTAAGGCAATCCACATTCGTTTGCATCCAGAGCACCTATGGATGTTGTTTGTCTAATGAAAAAACTCTAATTTTTAAGCTGAAATGAAGGAAAGGAAGCTGAGTGTCTTTTGAAAAACATCAAAATGCATTTTCTTTTGAATGCCTGAAAAGGATCTGATTATTGAGGGATCCTTTCCTCTTCACTTCATTATCATTACACTGTCAGTGTTGGATTATCTAATTACTCATCTAGAACTGGAAACTTCATTTCCATGCATTAAGGTGTAAGAGGACTGGCTTGTCTGGCTCAGCAGTCAGCACTTAAAGAACAGCTGTAAAGAGCAGAGTCAGGACGACTGCAGCACAAGAGGAAATCCTCAGTAGAATTCAAGTGCTTTATGTCTGTCATAAACACACTTCCAGATCAAATTAAAGGAATTTCTTTTAACTCTATTCACAATCTCCAAATATTCCACTCGACGAGCTGCCTAAGATCTTAGTCATTCTAAGAAATGAATCATATTCCCCCTGTCATCTGGCTGTTCTCTGCTGACTGCTAATTCATGGTATATTGATTTTAAGACTCTGTTAACACATTATATTTTCATGCTAAGCCAGGAAAGCTTTTCTCGCTGAAAAATCATGCCCCATCCTCATTCCTCAGTTTTGTTCCTCCTCAGTTATTTAGAATGATTGATCAACACAATTTAATCAGCTTTAAATGATTCAGGGAATTGTTCCATACTATTGTACCACCTACATCGTTTTTTACCTGTTTTTAACACAACACGAATTCTGCTTATTAGACTTGTGTGTTTGCCTAGTGATGCAAGATTTTAAAAGACCAAATAATTCTTGGGCTAAGACACTGGGGTCCGGAAGGATTGTGTTATAGAGATTTTGGAAATCAACTGCTCATAGAAATAACTCATTATCTAGATGGAAGAATTTAAAACAAAGATCCTTCTAGTGACAGGAGTCTTTTTCGTCACTGATTTAAAAGAAGTCAAGCCTTTTAAAAACACCTGTGAACATCTACACTATTGCAGATGGGGATAAAATTTATAATTAATTAGATAATAAACATTTTGTTTGCTTCATTTCAAATGTCTTTAATGGTGAGTGAGGTCTCTCATTGGACTAGCACAACACTGCTGTTGGCAAAAATCTAAGTACAAAACACAAAGGCTTCATATTTCAGATGCTTATAAAACTTAATTCTCCTCAACAACACCACTAATTTGGCTTAAAGATTATACATAAATATTTTTGGTGTGTAATGAGACCACAACTTTGCTTTTATTTAAATGTTCCTAACAGGCATGAGATCCTTGTAACTTCCAACTAAAGTAATTATGTTTAAACAGAAGCATTCAATAAATTTGCAAATCTTTGAGAACTTTTCTATTCATGCCAAAATTTTCAAAAAACAAGAACAAAGAATATTTAATTTCTAAGAAATGGGTATATACATTTATTTTTCCAATTTATTCAAACGCTAATGAATTATCCTGTAAAAGTATTTCAGTGGAAAGCTTTCTCCACTTGCAGACACTTGGTATATTAAGTGGTGGCTGCAAACTTGTTGACTTACCAACTTTGTTTCTGAGTATTTCTCAGAGGAAATACATGTATAAAACTTACCTTTCAAGTAAGATGAACATTTAAAATATGGAGTATCTTAGTAGCAAAAAGAGTAAGAGCTGCAACTCTACTGATCAGCAAATTGCTGTACCAAGTACAAAACTATTTAAGACTAAAAGAGCCACAAGAAAAGATAAATTCATTAGCACAAAAATAAAAGAGTAATTTAAATTTCAATAAATAATTAAACAGTATACATACCTGCTTATATTTTTAAAAGTCCTCATATGTATACTATATCTATTTCCCCTACTCTGGTGTGGAACAACATACAAATATAAAAGTATGGCTTGTTCTGTATGGTACAATATATATAAAAGGGAAGTTTGGGTCAGGGAATGATAAAATGTATCTGGGATCTAAATGAAGCTGTGCTAAAGCTCCCCCCTACCCCCCAAATTATGGGTTTGGGGAGATTGTTTTTCATATCCCAGGAAACTATAGACTGGATGCAAAATCCATTTGCATGGATACACAAAGTATATAAAAGAAAAGGAATTGCACTCAAAATTTACCACTAATATGTACAATCAGGTAACATCCAACGGGAAATCTGAGGAAGCTGAGAAAATAAACCTCCTTATATAGTGCATTATATAAGTAACACATAATACATAAAACCTCCAATTTAGGTTTTACCCAGTAATGTAAATGGTAACATAAACCTACTATTGAGAGTAGTTTACTCTACAATTTTGGCTGAGAAATCCGCTGATGGGTAACTCACTCTTACCACTGAGCTGCAGTTTATTAAACATTTCGTATCTGAGACGTGAATAGAGAGGAGGATTAAATTAGAGGATCACTTACTGCTAAGACTAACACTTCAGTCAATGCACAATTTTGTCCATTCAACACACCTTACAAAGAACAGACCCAATTCTGCTTTCAATTACTGGGGTGCAACTTTGACTGAAGTCAACAGATGTTGCACCTCAGTAACTGCTAGCAGGACTGCACACTGAATAAAAGCCCGGGAGAAAAACTCTGATGGAAACATTTTTGATGGAAACCTGATTTTTCAAATAAAGGGAGTTTCACTGAACGGTGTGTTTCACAGAAGAAAAAAAAACAAACCAAAAAAACCAAACCAACAAAACCCAGCAAAACCCAAAAAAACCACCTTATTTTCATCAAATATTTTTCTGCTGAAAACTTGAAATAGTCAGGGTTTTTGTTTTAAATGACAGGTCAGGATTGTTTTTTGAGGAAAGAAGGAAAGAAAGAAGGAAAGGGAGAAGGAAAGAAGTCCAATCGTTTGACATATCACTGAAACAAAACTATCTATGGGTTGAAAAGACAAAGCCATACTGAGAGTGCCAAGAAATGGAGACATGAAGCAAAGTGAGAGGATGGAAAGCTGGCAACCCTCTGAAAGTTTCTTACAAATTCTCGGTTTAATATTTTAATTCCTTAGACAGAGCGGCCAGATCTAGAGAGGTCCATGGCTCTCAGCATGGTGATGTGCAAGGAATTCCTGAACAGGAATGAACCAAAGGATGCTTTGGGCATTTGCTGGTGGCGGGTTTGTTACCTGGCCCCCAACAACACAGTGGCTGACAGAAACACTGCTGTAGCATTCAGTTCTCATGCACTGGACAAAACACAGGGATGGGGCTCCAGAAGGCAGGGAAATTAAGCCTCCACAAATTCAGCAATTTCCCAGGGTGTAAATCCAAGCAGGGGTTTCAGGAAGCTGGACGTGTGAAATAAGACAGGTGTCTGTCCCTGACCGAGGCAGTCTGGAAGTGTTTAGTGCATTCCATAAGCGTTGCCTGGTGTGCTTCAGAGAGCTGCTGGGAGAGGCGCAGGTTCCCTGAGAGAAAAGCAGAGGGAAACAACTGCTCCCAACAGCACAGGACCTCCTGGAAGGTCAGCCTGGTGCTCTGGGCCATAAAGGAGAAACATGAGTGAGACCATAAACTTCACTGTCATGGGGAGTCCAAAGAGTCCAGTGAAGTCAACAGGACGGTTTTGAGGATGAAGAATCACCCACATCAAATAAAAATTTCAGCATTGGGCCATAAAGCATGCAAAATATATTGTATCATGAAATGCAAGTCAGCGCTGCAATGATACAGCCATTACTCATGCGTGTGCTGGACATCCCTGCTCTAGGAACAAACAAATCTTCCATGCTTGGGAAAGATTATTGAAAACAGAACCCCTGTGAAGGATAACTGGGGCTGGGGCTTGGACAGCTTATCTTCTTTCCAGCGATGAGATCTGGGAAGTTGTTTGGGATAGCTGCGGCTCCTCTCTGGCCAGGCTCCCATGTGGCCTCCCTGCTCGAGACACGTGTGATGGCACAATCTGCTCTGGCCATTGCAGGGGCTCTGTGATCAGCGCATGGCAGACAGGAGGAAGATGTGACAGAGCCCGGGACCAAAAATGACATTTGGTGTGCCAGGAATGGGGCATTAAGCTGTTTATTACCTAAGTAACAGGTAATATTACAGTGAATGGACGGTGAATCGAGAGCATTACTATGAAGGTTTTAGTTGTGTACTAAGATTTCTGGGTGAAAGGAATATTTTTTGTTAATTTCTACTCCTCTCATACCCAAAAGCCTCCGAGAAGAGATCCCCTAATGTTTTAGGATTGTGAAATATGTAAAAAAAGAGTCACCACTGCACAGACCTTGCCTTCTATTTTAAGGCAGGCTACTGAAGCAAGGGTGGGTGAGACAGACTGTGAAAGGGGGGAGGAAGGGAAGGAGAAAGGTTAAATAGCAGTAGGAAACATGGCTAGAAAGGACTATTTGCACAACTGATGGTTCTGAGCTGTTAGATTATGCTGACAGTGTATTAATCATATGTTACAGCCATATGCACACACACTGGTAAATTTATATTTGTCTGCCTATAAATGAACATTAGATGTAAATATATGTAAATTATTGACTATTTTGCATCATGTTAATAGGATAAATATATTAAATATTTTAAATATAAAAATCTTTTCACATTACACTATTGGAAGAAATTGTAAAACTACGAATGTGAGAGATGAGCTTATGGCCTGCACCAACTCCAAAGATTAGGCTTGAAATCCCAGATTGTCCACAGACTCCTTCTGCAACTTAGCAAAAGCTGAGATTCTTAAAATATTCCTGTCTCTTTTTTCCATTACTTTCCTTCATTTTTTTGGTTTTTCTTTCCTCTTTTGCCATATGCTGCCCTGATGACACTGCCTCTGGGAGGGAGCGTTTGGCCAGTTTCCTTGACAGCGCTGAAAAGTCCCTTTGCATCCACCTCTCCCGTCCTGTTGCTCCATCTCCTGCCCTGCTCACTATGGATGAATTCCTGCAGTGTTTTGTCTAACCACCTCTCATATCCCTCGTTGAAGGCTTGTGTGCTCAGCTTACATCCAGACTCATCAGGATGTCTTTTTGATTTAAGCTCTTGTCCTCTCCCCGCTAGGCCTAATACCTCATCTGTTACCCACTGCTGGTTTCTGCATTGTTTCTTTATCCCAGGAATATGGTGTGCTGTGTCTGGGCTGACATCTTCTCCCTCACACCGTGGCTCATTTGGTCTCTTTTTAGTCCTGGCATGCTGATAGCACCTCTAACTGGCTGTAAATTTCTGCTCTGGAGCTGACACTGATACATCCTGGGATAAACCTTTTGCACGGGAAGAGCTTTTGCTTTGCGGTGTGTTTTGTATTTGTTTGTGTGCGTTTTTGTGAGATATAACGTGGCTATCAGGAGACAGGTAAAGGAAGAGAAGTGATGTGTAGCAGGAATTTGTTGGCACATGGTGAGAAGCAAGTCAGCTCTGTCCAGAGAAGAGAGTGTTGGTGGAACTGTCCTGTCACTGACTCAAAGGCAAATGGATTCAGTCTCCACCTCAAGATGAAATCTGTCCTTTCTCTTATTTTGCTCTTCCATCTCTCTATATCTTTCCTATATTCTTTATGGACAGAATCTTACCATGCTCCCCTAGTAACCAATTAATAAAAATCACCACAACAGAAGCAGAATTGGCTGACATAAGAGAGCTGCATGAGAGACAGCTGATGTATCTGCACACGTCCCAGCCTTGATCCCGCAGAGATGCCCGCATTAAAGTCAGGGAAAGATTCCAGTGCAGAAAGTTAAGTGTGTGTGTCAGTCTTTGGCAGGCTGAGACCTTGAAACCTGCTCAGGCATCACGGCAGGGTACAGACATAAACTTGACACTTGCAATGTTTCACTTAGCTTTGACAACATGTGATACTCGGGGGGTTGTTTCAAAAATAAATACAAACCATTTCCCTATTACTTCTATTACCCTTTCAAATGGGCTTGGAATATAGATTTCTTGTGCTTGATGCTTTACTAGGATAAAATGGCTTAAATTAAAGGAGAAATTTTGAAAGAAACTTGGTCTGTTGTCACTGTCATATTGAGCCTTTTGGACCAACAGATGGAATCATATGGATGGATACAGAATGAAAGAAAGAATGAAGTAAGAAAAAAAAAATGTTCCAAGAGCTGTTCTTAAAGATTTTCAAGGGCATTTGAGTAGCACTTCCCTCACTTAAAAATGCATCAAAAAGGAAGAGTGGATCTTTACAACAGTAGCACATCCTCACGTTTTCTAGGACAAGGTTACTGCTGGCTGGCTTTGGAAGAAAAAGCTTCACCGAAGCATAGATCACTCTTTTTCACAAAGTCATTATCAAAGCTCCTTGGAGCCAGAGCACTGAGCCACATTAGGCATGGCCAGGCTGTGGTCCTTCTCCATATATTCTCCTTTACTTTGCATCCAAAAAGACAATGCATTTTTCCTACATCCAGGCAAGTTTTGTTAGTTGGAAAGATAAAACACAGGCTCTAAATCTAGTACTTCGATTTATGTATTTTTGGGATGCTGTGCTCCAAATTTATTTGATAGCAATGATGCCATATCAAATCTACTTGAAAATTAGCAGCAATTTCCAGATCCTGAGTGCTGAGAAGAGCTGAGCAGACACAGCCTAACAGTTTCCATGAGAGCATTCCCATTCCTGTTTTATTTGCTTTCTACATCTACTGTGTTGAACAGAGTTAACAGTGAGAACACTCAAAAAAACCCCAGCTCTCCAAAATTCTGAGCAACTGCAGGAATAAATTCATGGTAAAGCAGATGCCATCTCACATGCATTCTCACTCAAAAAATTGACTCCCATTGTCCACCTAACCATGACATATTCCATAAAAAAATGATATACCGAAACAAATAACTCTGGAAAACAGCCAGTCTTCATGTGCTTGAAGTCAAAAAGGTGCTGGTCATGCAGAAAGATGTGTACACATACATGTAAGTATGCTTAAATTTCTGTCTAAGATGTAAACTTACCTATTTTAAGTACTATTGTACTCTAAGCATATATCCATGTTTGGTTTTCTGTGCAAATCTCCAAGGTTGTTGCTAGTGGTACCAATCTGAATATAAAACCTTTGAGAACAGCACAGACTAATGCAATTTCTGACTGATAATGTCATAAAGTCAGACTAATGTGAGAGAGGGAAACATCTTGCAACAGAGAAGAAAACCTTTTGCAACCCGTGATCAGTGGATCTAACCAAAATGAAAACCAAAACAACCCACTTGGATTCCTGCCCGTCACATACTTCCCTGAACAGTTTTGCTGTGAACATTTGTGACCGTGAAAATGTTCCAGTGATTCATAGTGAGGAGCAAATGAATCCCAGAAAGCTGCAATCTATTCAGAGGCAATTAAATCCCGTCGAGAGGATTCAGAGGCTTGGTTATTCTGCCAGTCTAGAGCTGTGCTGAGAGGGTTTTTGTGACTTCGCTGCAGCACAGTGCACTCTGCCTAAACAGCACTTGCTCCACCTTGGTTGTGTTCAGCTTTTTCTGCAGCTTTTGTGTTTCTTCACTTTCTGGTTACTATGGTGAGTGAGTGTCACAGGAGAGCACGGAGAGGATGTCTAGGACATGAGTAAAGCCAGCAGGCAATGGGACAGTGCAAGTTTCAGCAGGTTCTGCTGCTTTTCTGCGTGTGGGAAGGGTAAGTGGGAGCTGGCAGCTGATCCATCCCCGTGTTCATGAGGAACAAGTGTACATCTCCTGTCCCAGCACTGCAGCTCAGTCGTGGCTCTTGTTTTATGGCTCAGGATGCAGAGATTAGCTCCCACAACACAGGCAGCCTTGGATGCTGCTGCTGGAATCTGTGCCTATGGCACAAGGAAGTCTTAGTACCACATCTGCAACCGATGGTGGAGGATTCAGAGGGGCGGGTGGATCTGTGGATCACAGATATTCCTTGTGATCCAGGATATCCAGACAGCATCACTCAGCCCTGGATCTGTGCAAATGTTGCCTACATGGAGTTAATAAAGTTGTGACCTATCCTTGTCCATCTTCATTCACCTGCACATTCTGATCAATAATGCATATTGCTTTTTGCCTTCTCCTCCCCTGTGAGAGGCAAAGCCAATAGAGCAGCATTCCTACAGACACATCTATGTTTGCTGATGACGCAGAAGTCAGGAGCTTTGTCTGCCCTTCTGCAACCTTACCCTTGGATAAGGCCCCCCTGTTCCTGCTGCTGAGCTCCTTTCCCAGATGAAGATTGTTTAAGTCTTAAAGTAGTGAGTGTCTTCAAGATGGGAGCAAATTAGGAGACATGTCAAAAGAACAACTACAACAGGAACTCTTAAATGCCAGGTCTTAAATCATTCTGGCAAATTGTCAGTGTGCTTATATTTCTGCCTCACTCCCCCAAGTTTGCTGATGGATGACCACTGATAGGAATAAGTTGGAACTCATGATTTGGCATTCGAGCCCAGCATTAACTGAATCACCCCCCTGCTGCCACAAAGAAAAAAGCATTGGTTCTGATCCAGTTTAGGAATTTAAAGCAACCACAACAGAAAAATGAAAACAGCACTGATTTCTAGCTCCAAGGAAGATGTTAGGATGTAGCACAGAATGTCAAGAGACTACTTTCCAGTGGTAGGCAGCCAAGTAGTGCTTTCTGCCCTGCTGAGGTGCATTGAAAATCCTCCTGGGGTTTTATTTCTGGCAAGTTGTGAATATGAAGGTATCCAAAACATTTGAACACTCTGGCTTCTCAATGAGGTATTTCACAGGTTGAGAATCTGTATTATTCTCCTGTAAGGCTGCATTTGCCCTGCGTTTCACAGACCAGCAGACCAGCAGAGATGAGGTAAGTTGCTAAAGAGCACATGGCAGGCAGGTGGCAGAACAGGAACTATTGCTTGGAAATGCCTCTTGCTCTTCTGTCTGCTGAGGAGTCAGACTACGCTGACCCGAGTGAATGTAATGAGGGAGGGAGCGAGGGAGAAAGAGAGCACAAGAACTTCTCTCCTTTTATCACACCTTTGCATGCCCACGAGGGCCCTGACCTCTCCTACGCCGAGCCCTCTGCAAGGGGGCAGGTTCAGGAAGGATCAGGGTGAAATGTGAACTCACTATTTATCGCTCGGAGAGGTCAGACTGAGAGTCTGGACGTGAGGCAGAGGCATCTTGGATTTCTTCCAAGGCTGGAGTAGCTGCTTTGGTTTGTGCTGCCCAGGATTTTGCAGGGCAAACTCTGAATCAGCTCTAAGTCTTATTAGAGGCTCTGCCTGAAATTTCTTTCATTCTCATCCGTTCAGCTGGGGGCATGGAGGGCATCCTGGCCAGTAGGCAATATCCCTTTGGATGTTGCAATCCCTAGCCCCAGGGCCTGCAGCAAGGCAGCTCTGGAGCAAATGGAAGCTGCGTGGCTCTGCTGACACAGGTTTAGAGCTCTGAGGGATCTGGCCTCATATTTTGACTGTCACACACACAGCACAAGCAGCACTGCTCTTCCCTATTTTCATCACCACCACCAAGATTTTGTTTAGGACTGTGGTTTACAAAGATCTTATTATAGAGAAATGAAAAGAAAACTCATCTAAAATCTGGTTACATTGAAAAATTCCAGCTGTCTTGCAATTCAATGCAGCTGTGCTATCTAGTATCTTTTTCTCTTCCTTTTGCATCTCTTTATGGAACATTAGCTTCTATAGAAAAAACGCCTTTT
>WBMY01005015.1:81078-216707 GCA_013397315.1 Donacobius atricapilla | reverse complement strand
AAAAAAAAAAAAAAAAAAAAAAAGCTCGTATTTACAGTGAAATAAATCGCCTGCCTTTAATGGTCACTTTCCCAAAGCGTCTGCTGGAAAGCTTTTATCCACCTGCTGCACCTGCTAAAATCAGATTAAAGAAGAACCAAAGCTGTTTTCTAAAGGGTTCATGTCTGGGAGGAGGGTGGAGAACTAAAAAAGGAGCAGCAATCAGGATGATTTTTTTTTTTTAAAGTATTTTTGGGGTTTGAAATAGGAAACTGAAAAGGTAATTTTTAATATTTTTTTTTTAACATGAAACAAGTACCTAAAATTAGACTGTGATAAAATCAGCAATAAAAGTCAGGTTGAAAGCTCTCCCTTGGTATAGACTTAATTAAAAGTATAAGAAAGTTTGTGTCCAAAAAAAAAATCTATCTCCATACCTAGCAATCCTCCAGTGGTTGGGGAGTATTCTGCAAAGAGTGTATCTTTGCATTCTACCATTCTTTCAGGGCAGAAATGCATCACCTTAGTTCAAAAATAGGTGTCTGAAGGATGTTGTTGGGTAAATGCTGACTTTTAAGAAATTGGGTTACTAATTATTAATTTGGTGCTTGAACACCAGGGAAAAAATGCTCGGCTCTCAGAATTCGTCCTGTCTGAGGGGTGGAAATGAAAAGAAATAAAGCCCGGATGGACAGAATGTTTGTTTGGGTAATTACTAACAAAGCCAGCTGTGATATACCTAAGGAGCACAGATCAGATATCATTTCTGCTTTGCATACCGCATCTGCTTTCAATATTTTTGGCCATTTCAGGTCTCTGTGCTGAGTTATTTAACGCTGCCGTTTGTTGTGTAACACCAGTGAATTCTGTGATAGCGGAGTTCTGCCGGTTCAAAGGAGATGGCCCTGTGGAGCATCTTTTTGATGTCATGGCTTTTGCTAGAGGCTTTTGTTTAAAGCTTCCCACACACTGTCTGCTCTCTCTCCCACTCTCTCTCCTGCTCACGTGTGAGAAACAGCAGAGTAATTTGCAATATAAATTACAAAATCAACTGTTGAGCTTACGAATTGAATATGCATGAAAATATTGCATAATATTACTGTCTTCCTCAGCCTAATAAAGGTAAATATGACTGAAATTTGTGTTGCTGAAAGACTGGATATTTATATACTGTAGATATTAATTACAGTTGGGCTAATTTAAAGTTTCTGTTATTAATTCCCTTATAGTTTCTCTGTCATTGGGATTAACTGCAGCCACCTACAAGCACAACCATTTGGTAATATCCTTAATTACAACGAGAAGATGTTCCTCTTACAGTTAAAGCAGTGCTTTAACAAGTGCCTCTTAGTCTCTTTTGTTTATTCCAAATAAATATTAGTCAAGGGAAAAAAAAAAGAAAAAAAAAAAAAAGAGAGAGAGGGATCAACACTCTGAGAATAAAAATTGGCCGGAGGGACTCAGAGGAGCAATGATTTTGGTGAGTTCTTAATTTCTTGTTTGGCTGAAAAAAGCCTGGATTGGCTATTGACAGGTCCCTATCAATAGGCAGACCCCAGAGGTCTGGCTATTTGCACATGGCCTGATTGACTTGTCCTTAATAGACATATAATTGTTGACAAATACCTTCCAATAGACTGTGGCAGGCATGGCTGGCAGACAAAAGAGGCTTCCCTTCGGCAGGGAGCGGCGCCGAGCGGTTTGAGGGAGGTGGCACCTTACCCAGGGAATAACCAGCTTCCCCCGAGAAGCTTCTGGGGAAAAACCTGTAAAATCGACCCCGTTCTCTTCCTCTGGTGGCTGACAGCCAGCTCAGACATAAAATGCAGCGTTGTCCAAAGGCTGTGTGGGATCCAGCCAGGGTGGCCCTTCCTCTAGACAACCTCAAACTTCAAAATCTTAATCGCAACATGCAGCTTAATCATAACAGCAAACTCTGCACTGAGCCCGTCCTCTTCCCAGAGCCTAGGGTTTTTAAAAAGCACAACTAGAATTTTTCCCATTATTGTTTGCGCTCTCTCTCTCAGGTATTTTGTCCTGAAACATCGACCCCAGCTGTTATTTAGGGACAGGAATTGTAGGGTAGGCGGCCCCTCTGCTGTTCTTAAGTCCTAATGTTTCCACTGATTCACTAAATAATATTGAAATATTAATTCTTGAGAGCAGAAAAGCCAAGTGCAGTGGCTGCCAGAGCAAGATACTGAAACATTCCAGGCCCCATGGATTCCTGCAGCTGCTGTGCGTGGTTGGTGCCTCTGAAAACAAAACTCAGAAATGGATTCCTAGTGTCGGTCACCCATTTGTGAAAATCTCGGCTGGCTTTCCAAGGCACCTCAGGAAATCATGGTGGAGCCTGCAGTCTACAGCTAAGGGTCTGGGTCTAAACACAGCCTCATTTTGTGCAGTGCCTTCACACATGCACACAATTCTAAATGAGAGACTTAAATAATACATTTACTGTGCTATTATTTTCTGTGTTAAATAACAGCACAGAAAAGAGAATGAAGAGGTGTAGGCAAAGAAAAAAAAATAATAAACTGCATTTATCTGTCCTCAAGATAATAGTTCTATATTAGATATGTTGGAGCATTAATTACATGGATTTTTAGAATGTTTAGTACATTATAGGCATTGCAATACTTGTCACAAGACAAAAGGCCATTGAAATGATGCAGTACAGCCTTAGGCAGCCATAAAAGAACAAATTGTTCAAGTTTGTGCATCAGTGCGAGATCCAAAGAACCCTGTCTCCGAGGAAAATACCAGCGAAATTTAGAGATGTACCTACTGTGTGGATTTACCCAGAAGTGGGCTGAAGCCTGGGCCCTGGCCTTGGCGTGCCTGCCTTTCCCTGTCAGCAGCAAGCTGAGAAATCGCTCCTGAAAGTTTGCCTTGCAGGATTTCTTCCCTTGGTCATTGTGGATTTAGTGACATCTCCCCCCTTGGGACACGGTGCCTGTCAGGTGGAGGTAACACCCTCACTCCGGAGCGTAAGTGACTCGCAGGGGGAGGGCAGAGAGGGGAGGAGGAGGGTCAGGAAGTGCGCTCCTTAAATCCCTAGGCTAATGTCTTCAGCCTCCCACCTCTCAGCTCCCCCACCTCCCAAAGTAATAAAAACAAGTATTAAAAAAAGAGATATAGAGAGGAAAGAAAAACCCACCCCACAAACCAGTGCAGACTGTGATCAGAGAGGCAAGCAAAGTAGGGTACAAATTAGTGTGACACCATCAAGGTGACACTGTAGACAACCTCTGACACCCGGCACAAAGCTGGATGCCTGGTGCCAAAAAGACCTTGAGCCTTGTCTTTGATTCTTATTGATCAAATACATAGATTAAATACAGTATCAGATGACAAAGCTAAAACCTGGGATTCTGCGTACAGCAAAGACCCTCAGACATGAAAGAGCAGATAGACAACAGAGATAGAGAGATAGAGAGATAGAATAATTGTATTGTGAATAAACAGATCTAGGCTGAGGCAGGCAGTTCTATCGGGCAGATGGGCAGGGCTTTTTGTTCTTACTGCACTTCTTACAGGTCATGAAATCCGAATGTCAATAATATTAGGAATAAGGGACAGCGTTTTTAACAGCATTTTTGCAATCTCCAAACATTCCTGAGCATGTGCATCCTGTGACCAGCTGCTTCAAAATGGTGCACGCGCCTGTGCGTGTGCATGTCCATTAATTCAGAATTACTCCAATTACGAGCTTTTGATGCTCCAAACCCCTCTCTCTAACCCAAAAGAGATGGAGAGCCCTCGGCCTGTCCAATCAGATCATTTTCCCTCCTGCCTGCAGCAGATGTAAGCAATTTACTTTTTTATTTCTGCATATTCAGTGCGAGCGGAGCTGTTGGTGACTTCTCACCCCGGAGCCTGCAGGATTCTAACCCTATCAAATTAAAGCATTTTGCTCACTTATTCCCAAGCGCTCGGCGGGTGCTTAGCAGGCCTCCCGCTGCATAGCAATGGCGGGCGTTCGTGTCCGCTCATACCCCGAGCCTAATCAGAGATTATTAAGGAAAATATACAGTGCTTTAATTTGATGAGACTGGTTATAGGTACCGCAGTTAAAGGTCACACTCTTACGTGTATCTCCCTCAGTCACTGTAATATTTCCCTCCCGCTCGACAATCCTCAGCTCCAAACAATAGGCCAAGGAGACACGTTTATTTTGGTCACGCTGTGATGAGCTCAATAGGGACAAAAATGAATTATTTAAAGTTCGCATAAACAAACAACCCGGGCCAGGTTCCCCTCAGCCCGCTCGCGCCCTCGGCAGTTTTGTGCACGCGTGTGTGTGTGTGTGTGTGTGTGTGTGTGTTTGTGCACACGCTTGGCCCCGCTCTTGCCGCCAAAGGACTCGCAGCAAAACCCTTCCTCAGCTGGAAGGTGAAGCCATTTAGATGCCAGCTCCAGGCAGGATGGCGGCCAGTGGCCACTGCCTGCTGCTGGGTGAGAACCCTGCCCATTCCAGCCCTGCAGAAGCACTTGGGAACGTCCCAGTGCCAGGTGCCTGGAAAGGATTTTTTCAGCTGCCCTGAAAGCTTCCCCTATGCGGTAGGAGGTAATGGGGTTATCCAGGGAGACAGAAAGCACACACAAGGCCTGATACGGCAGGCTCTAAGCCTTCCCACTGCCGCAGTGGGAACTGAAGGGTTCAGCTCAGCCCTGAGCAATTCAGAGGTTGGGGCAGCCAGGGAAGGGCACCGACTCCGACGTGCCCGCCTGTGCCAGGGGAATCAGCTCGTGGCCTCCTCTAAATCCTCACGGCTTCCAGCAGAGGCTCTGCGGCTGCACGGAAGGGGAAGGGAGGGCTGACAACAATTTTCTTCTGTCAGCCTCAGCTCTGCTGCCATTCGTTAAAACAGCAAGGTGTTTAGGCTCTTGTAAGAGCTGCGTGGTGGGGAGGGAAAGAGCGAGCCAGTGAGAGACGGGTGGGTTAATTCTAATCTCCTTTCAAGCCTAATGGTTTGAGCATATGTGTCCATGCAGCAGACCAACAGCAGGCTTATTTACCTCCAAAATTTACATGAGAATTGCTTTATGCAGCTGTATGTAAAAATTCAAACCACACAGTGTCACTGTATCACACAGGTCAATCCAAAGCCCAGTGGCATTATAGCGAGAGACAAAAGCCTCACCACTTCACCAGGGTTTCCTTTAGGACTGAAAGTTGCTCTGTTAAAAATGAAAAACAACAAAAACAAAAATGGGAGCCTATTTCCACCGCCACCCCCCTTGCAGTTTCCCAAAAGGCTGCTGAAATTATGAGGACCTGGAGCCTGAGCCTGCCTTTGCCCCTCTCAGCAGGCTGCAGGGAGGGCTGCAAAGGACGTCAGGATTGGGCCAGCTTCATTTTGTGTCTGTGAATAATCCCGTTAGCTGATCCCCAGGCATAGACTTTTTATATACACATTACTGATGGGCAGAGGCAGAAGAGTTCACGGAGGTGCGGTTTCAGTATTTATCCTAAACAGAGGCAGACAGGCTCAGGCTGCTTGGGATGCTACAGGCATCCTGCTCCGTCTGGTAAATTGCTTGTGATTGCCTGGTTGTTGGTTTGTTTTTCTCCCCCCAGTCTGAAGGGTCTGTGATAGCTTCAGAAAAGCCGCAGCTATATATGCTGTGCTATATGTGGAAATACGCATTTCTTCAGAGATACGGGGGATCTTGCACAGCAGAAGAAATCAGGATCTTTCAAAATCACCTCAGTTATATTGTGCTGTGCTGATAGTATCCCATCTTCTTCCATATGAAAAGCCATTCTGTTTCAGTACCCCTAATTCTACCTGTTCCTCAAGTAATCTGATCATCGACTTCCAAGTTTGACTGGCATTTCGTGGTCTCATAGTGCATTAGCAGCCTCTGCAGTGGCACCCCCTTTAGAAAATGCAGAAGTGTATCAAGGGCCAAAAAGTCACCTGTACGTTTTTTAAACTTGCTAAAAACTTTTTCTGTGGAGGCTTGGGACAGTTCTTATTTTAGTCTGAACCAATTATTCAGCCTTAATACCTGGACCCTGGTATGCTTCTGTCTTTGATCAGAAAGAACTTGCCTGAAGGCTAGCTCAAGAGAGGTTCAAAGTCAAATGCTTTGATTTAAACCACTCTGCTTCCATCCATGAAAGTAGATGAGAAGAAGCTCTCTGGTATAAGACATGGGTAAGTGCAATGCAGAGTGTCACATGCAGCATTACAATGCAAAGCATACGAAATGAGATGTTTCGGGGAGCAGACAAATCACCCAAACAGCCTGATGGTTCTGGCCGTGGTAAAACACCCCAAGGGCTACAGCAAAATTCCCTAGTCTGTGAGATGCTCCCCATATTCCACAGGAATGAAAGAAACAGGGATCTCAGCATGACCCAGGACCAAGACTCAGTTGTTTGCGGTCTGAGAGCCCCTGGAACATTTATAAAGGTCTTTGGACGAGGATGGGGTGCTGCTGGACCATTACAGTTCTCGAAATACTTCTTTCCTTGAGACTGTGTTTTGCTACATAATTCCAAATAACCATTAACTATGTGACTACATGGACCTGTCCGGAATTGGAGCCAGCTAGAGACCCCTACGCCAATATTTTAGAGAACAGAAGCATGATTTCTACTGCCTGCCATGGAAGGGGAATGGGACGCAGGCCCAGAAATCACCTTGGATCTGCACAAAGAAAGGAAGCACAGCCTTCTGATGGTAACAGGAGATTCCTCTCCTTTCCTACTTTCTGCAAGCACCTTAAGTATTTCATTATTTGAACTCCCAGATGCTCAAAAAGAAAAAAAAAATTCTCCTTGGGATTCACACAGGAAATGAAATGCAGGAGACACAGTATCAAAATACAGCCCTGGATTGACAATGTCACCATTTTATTGCTCAGGTTGTAATCACTCTTTAGGGGGTGATCATTCCCCCATGTCCAGGAACGGGACTGGCTGCACTGCCTGGAAATCCAGGAAGATGATTTCCCCCCATTCCATTCAGAACTTCACTTTGTTGACAAGAACTAAAGGGACAAAAAGGAAAAGAGCTTTTTCAGCTATCTTTTTCAACTTCTGGTGAAGGAAAGTAACTTTTCTTTAACTCTCAGTGCTGTAGCAAATACATTTAGTCACTGTATCCTGCTGGGTCTTTTCACTGGGAAAGGTTTTGATGGCAGAGCCCTTCTTTCCTCTAGTGACTGGTACCTTAGACATTTTCCTGTATTCTTTTTTTTTGTTAATTTGCCCCTCTCCATCCTTTCTGGCCTGCTGGTAATTTAAAAAGAAGCAGTCCAGAATTCATTACAGCATAATAAAAAGTAGTAAGGGAAATCAGATTTGATTTTTGCCTTGGAATGGGACCTGGGGCCTCTTTGGAGTGAGTTCCCCAGAGCCCAACCCTACAGCTGCACCAGGGAATTCAGCAAGACTGCTCTGGTGTGTGGGCTCTGCTGGCCACGGTGTCATTTCAAAATGTAGTCTCATGGGGAAATAGAAAAAATCCATGGTGACAAGTTCCAGGGCTGCTACATCACCACACCTTGTGGTGCCACAAGCCAGCAGAAGTGGCACCAGCAAAGGAGACAAGTGAAGTGTTTCTGATACTAAACAATGCAACTCAGGCCATGAAAAAAAAGAGTTTGAAGGCAAGGCTTTAAAACTCTTCTTCCCCCTTGCTCAATTACCAACATAAGGGAATCATGATTTAGAGATGATGCTTTCCTCATTTTATCAAAACAGACTCCTTTTCAGGCACTGTAAAGAGCTGTTATAAATCTATAATCCCACACAGCAAAAGGAAACCAAAATCAACATGCAAAAAGGCACGCTGGGGCTGAGGAGATGCAGTGCAAGAGATCAAACCATCAGAGAAGTAAAACACAGGGGAGGATGAACAAGGGTAGGCAAGAGATGGCGCGAGAGAAAGGGAATAATTAACAAACAGCATATGCTATAGGGAACAGGAGACTCCAGCTCATAAAAGAAAGCACTGGGCTCTCTTCTCTGCCTGCACAGTAGTTCCACAGGTTTTGAGATGAGAATGATGAGAAGCTAATTTCCAAGATGCACCTCAGATGTTTGGTGCACAACACCACAGAAGACCAGAGCCTGCTGCCATCAAACAAATGCATCTTCCCAGAGGTGAAATGAGACTTTAATGCAACCAGCCCTGTTAAACTATCCTGCCGGGCCAGCAAGGTCCTCGTCTGCTGCTTGCCAAGTGCAGATTCTGGGAATGCTGCTCGCCGTGCTGCTTCACCTGTGCCACGGCTTGCTGAACTCCACACACCCCTTCCACACATCCTAGAAATGGTCCAGGTAAAATACAGAGGGAAATTTAACACAGCTTAAAATCTATCCAGGTGGAGGGCACTGTTAGATATCAGGGTGGAAGGAAGGAGGGTTGTTCCTGGGTTCAGAAGTTCCTGCCATGTTCTCTCATGAGGGAGGATCTCTTATTTTTGGTGTGCTGTTCTCCTCTGCTTTTGGAAATGACCAAACAGCATTTCAGTGCTCTTCCTGAATACTGAGGGGGCACATTTTGTAGCCTCTGCTTTCGTAAAAAAATGGGGTTTGACTCCCATATCATGACCTTCCTCCAGAGAGAGACAAATCATGCAAGAGAGTTCTTAAAACATCTCCAAGCAGCTACGAGCCAGAAAGGAGAGAGAAACAGGAGTTCAGAGAACCATGAGAGCACATCAAGGTTCATTAAATGTCACGTGAGCCTTCTGGAAGTCTGGCCACTTGTGTTTCTTGCTGCAAAGCCTAATGCAGTATGTGTGTGTGTGATATTTCCTTCCACACTGACAGGCCTGGAACAGCCAGAGTTTTGATTGTGCTACAAAATTTTGGGATTCAAGCAGGAATTTGTAGTTCATAAGGATGCTGTGGAAGAGAGATGAGAGAAATGGGAACTTCAGAGAAATGTGTTGGATTTTGGAAAGGAAATGAACTGATCAGAACATGATTTAAGCGAATGGAAAGAGGACAAGGGAAGAAGGAATGAAAATTGCTGTGGGGGAAAGGATGGGTTGAGAGTGCAGAAAGTTTCACAAGCCTAAATGACCACCTTCCCTTTATTATCTCTGTAGAGTGGCAACATGATCCCTAACTGAGGATGAACACATGAAATTGCACATCCAGTAGCCACTGCCAGTCATTAATAGAGCAGCGAAGTGCTGCACTATAACATGGAGAGGGAACAGCAGCACCCACACCCTTTGTACCCACTTCTTGCACCTTGTAGTATCATTTTCTTCTTCTTAGAGTAGATAAAGGGGATTTAGGGAAGACCTGTCAGTCAGACCTTAATAGCTTACTAGATTTTAGAACAAATTTGAGGGAAGAATAAAAAAGAGTAAAGGGCAGACATTTACCGTATGGGTTTCCTGGGGCTAGACTGTGCCCAGCTACCCTGATAAAAAAATATTTTTTTAAAAAATTAAAATTCTAAAAATGTATCCAGTCTTCATTAAAGTGTTTCAGCAGGTGCCACTAGGGAACTACCCAATTCACTGGGGGAAAATAGAGACTCAGTCAGAGCTCTGAGGTCTGGGTTGGTGACCGGGGAAGGGAGGATGTGATGTGCTGCAGGGGGGAATAGGGGGCTGGAGGGAAAATATTAGGGGAGTTCTTCAAAGATCAGTCTTTGGACTGATCTCATTTAACGCTTCATTAATAAACTTGGCACAAAAAGTAAGAGTGCTCAAATGAAATTTGCAGATTGTACAAAGTTGGGAGGCACCATCAACACAAACGAAAATCGCAATATCGTGCAGGAAGAATTGGATGACCTTGGGGACAGAAGTAATAGAAATGGGATGAAATTGAACAGTACAAAATGCAAGGTCATGCACTAAAGGACTAATAATGAGAATTTCTGCTAGAAGCTGTTGGGAATGACAAAGGAAGAGAAAGACCTGGGTTTCCTAGTGGATTACAGGATAAATATGTGCCATAATATAATGCAACTGAAAAGAAAGATGCAATCCTGGGATTCATCACCTGTAATAGTGCTAATAATGAGAGGAAAATATTAATGCTACTACACAAAGCACTGGTGAGGCATTATCTGAAATACGGCATCAATTCTAGTTACCCATGCCCAAGGAGGGTGCATGCAAATTGGAGCAGAGGGTGCAAAGAGGACTATTACAATGATCAGGGAACTGGAGAGCTTCTGAGAGGAAACTAAAAGCCTCTGCTTGCTCAGCCTACCTAAACAGTGGCTTAAAGGGACACAGATCCAATTCAGGAATGGTGGTGTTCAGACCAGCTGGGTAAGGATATATGTGTGTAAAGGTGACCCAGGAAGAACTGGGTATCATCTGGTTTTAAATTCAGCCAATTTAGGGATTGAAACAAGATGTTTCTATCCACTGCAGTAAAAATCTCTGAAATGACTTTCCAGTGGGTGTAGTAGAAGGTCAAAATCCCTGCCCAGAGCGCTAAAGTAGTTTTAGAATATAATCTGATCAGATTATGAATTCTAAAGCGTAACAACATGGTGACCATGGGGCAGCAAAATGGATTTGATATTCCAGACACACATTCTTAAATGGTTTACAAGCCATCTTTTGTATTTTTCCCCTTTAATGCCCAGGAGGATGGGAAGGAGCATCTCTTTGCCCTTCAAGTGGATAGCACCAGTAAATGAGAGACTTTAGAACACAAGAATCTTTTGGAAATGACAGTTAGTCAAGTACATATCTTAAAAACATTACAAAAAATTTAGTTTGGGTGTGTATCATACCCTGAATTCATTTGGGGGAAAGATCCTATTTTTTTTATTATTATTTGAGAAGAACTGTGGATAAAAAAATTGATTTTTCTTCATTCTAAGAGCCCACTTGCCAGCATAATACACATTCTTTGGTTTTCTCTGGAAATATGTCTTGATATTAATGATTTATGCAAAGTCCTCCTTTTGGTTGTCTATGACATGGATCAGCTATTGGTGCTCACACAACGCATTGTAAACAACTCTGGTTTTTACAGACTCATTTTCATGTGAAAGGAAATATTAATAAAATGGTAAAACCACCTGGCAGTATTTGGGGCTCAAATCTCCATTATGTGTGTGTGTGTGTGTGTATATATATATATATTTGCCACAGTTTGCAAGAAAGACTGAAGGACTGTGAAGGAGCACCTCAGCAGAAAGCAGATATTTATTTTTGGTGGTTGGGAGGATGAATATTGACCCAATAGTTTTAAATATTGTATACAGTTACAGCATATGATTCCTCAACTTCATAAAGGCACAAGTTCCAAAAACTTCTCCCACTGAACATTACAATAAAGCCCCTAAAATTGGAATAAGCAGGATACTAATGACATTTTCAATTCTGTGACAGAGAATCTTCCTTGCTTCCTAATCCTAGATGGAATTTTTCAGAAAATTATTTTCTTCACTGGAAAACTCAGCTTCAAACTGACCAATGTTATCTGTAAATTCTAATAAATAAGGCAAAAAAATGCAAAAATATTCAGAAAAGTCTACATACACACACACACACACACACACACACACACATACACTTTCAACTTTTTTAACCATATACATTGCTATCTCTCTCCAGACAATATTTTCAGTCCAAATATTGTTGGAACACATTAAATAATAACATGAAAACAACCCAGAGATTTTTATATAGGTCAAGCAAAATATTTTTGATAACCCAATGCACTTTGGGAGGGAGGAATTTTTTTTTCTTGCGCAAGATATCTTTTTTTTTTTCATCCCAAATGTCAGAAATGTCAGCTAAGCCTATTTTATATTTTTTTTCTTTAATCTTAGTTACTGGATGAGAAAAATCATTTATTCAGCTGCTTTAATAGCAACAGTTGGAGGGACAGAAGGGGAGATTTTACACTGCTGGAGTGTAGGCACCTAAACTGGTCAATGCTGCTTGTGCTTAGCAAGTAATAATGATGAAATGAATTTGTCTAACTAATGCCTGGAGGATGCCTGTGATGGGAATGATATCAGAGCTTCACAGCAAAACTGGTGGGGAGTCAGGCTCCACACAACATACAGCGGCATTTATAAATAGGAATATAAGTATATAAATACAAATAGGAGTATAAGTATATAAATAGGTAATAGGTGTGTGTATAAAATGTATGTGATGGGAATATATGAGCACATCCCTACTTTGAGATGGTGTTATTCATTATGAATGCTCTTGCTGATTTGAAACCTCACCTAAATATTGCATTAAGAAGTGATTTTTAATTACAAACGTGGCAGGCAGCTACAGTTATTTCTCCCTGCATTGACACGATAACATTATCTCACTGCAAATTCATGATTCACTTTCTGAGGCAACTGGGATGGCCACTGGTGTGTAAATAAAGGAATGTGGGGATGTGCTGGAGAGAGCTGCTCTTTCCTGCTGCATGGAATAACCTCATGCAGTGGAATCCAATTTGCCTGTTGATAGGGATGTGCCTTGGATGGGAAGTGTCACTGCCTTGCCTTGCCAAGCACTACAGCTCCTGCTATGGCAGCACAATGAAACCAAACAATTAGTTAGAATTATTGCTCTTAAGGAAAACTGATTTGCTTGTCTTTCTTCTGAGAGAAACTCAGTTACCGTATACCATCAACCTTGGCTTGACTGGCAGTGATTTCCCTGGTCTAGTCTGCTGGGAACCTTAAATGAACACGAGCAATTATAAACCCAAAGTCTTCAGCAATTTGTAGGCATTATCTCAGGATAATTGCCCTGAAACGTTTGCGTTGCAAAGCAAAGGTAGATAATTTAAAAATCCGTCTTTCTCTGCTGGCACTATGAGTTGGGCAGAACACTCTTCCCTCCTGCGGGCCTTGTAGCGGGGTAATAAAGCCTGGAACTGGTGCTTTGAAAAGGTCTGTTGCTGTGTTTCAGAAAGCAAAGAGGCCAAGTCTCAGTTCAACCTTCTCTGCCTTTATTATTTTTATAAAGTGAAACCCAAGCCTTATTTTCTGGCACAAACAGAGGAAAACCGGAATAATTAAAAGCTGAGGGAAGAAACCTGCCCTGAGGAGCTTTGCAGAGTGGCATCCACTGCAAGAAAGCCTTCCTGCTCCCTGGGTAAGATAAATACCTCTCAGAAGGAAATGCTGGGTCTTGGCCTCCTCATGGCTGCCCGTGCACTGGCACAGCTTGGTATTTTGTGGGAGCTTTACTTGCAAGCTTCTGAAAGTGCCCCTAAGTGCTCAGCTCCCTCTCTACGACTAGTAAAAACCTCCTGAGAAGTGCAGAACGTTCCTCTCTTCTCATGACTCACACAACTGCCTCATCTGTAGGTGGTTTCCTCAGTTCCTTGCCCCCATCCAACCGAGCAGGCAACTGAAATGCATTCATTGCCCGACTGATTTATAGCAGCTCTTCCCTCCACTGCAAGGAAGGAAAGCTGCCTCTGGCTTATGAGCAAAGCACGGTGATCTCTGAGCTCCTTCTGCAAAGAACTAGCAGGAAGAAGGATGTTTGGTGTGAGGAGGAACAGAAAGGCTCACAGCTCTCCAAATTTTTTTGGAGGCTTTCAGAAAAAGAAGCCATCGCTGTATTTTTTTTTTTTCCTTGCTTTGAAATAATCAAACCACACAAAAGCCCCTTCAGTGAAGCTGGACTCTTGCAAAGCCACAAAGCTTCCTCAGTGAGGAATGGTGAGGACTGACTTCTGAGGAAGGAAGAAGGGGCCCCTAGAGCAGAAATACCTGTTGCAGTCAGTATCTCGTACCTGTGCTTCTATATATCAAAAGTAAAGTAGTCCAGCTCAGCATTTTCCAGAGAATTGTCACAAAAAAGGAAGCATCAAAAATTAAAGCTGTTCAAGCCCAAACCAGAGACTGGATATCATAAGGGGCACATAAAGAGAGCATTTACTGAAGAAGAATTCAGAGAACAGGTATATTGGAGATGTCCAATGAATACTTTGAGTGTTCTCCCAGTACCCTTCAGTTTGGAGCCCTCACTTTCCTATGGAGAATAGGAGAAAATTCAAGGAACAAACATTATTGTCAAGGAAAAACCTCTGCAATATTCCAAGTTCCTGTAAATTTAATTGATTCTTGACTGTTCTGACCTTGGAAGAAAACCTGAATTTCAAAGACTGATCCAGTTCTTTGCACCACTTACGGCTCATCACCATGAGAACACCATGAGAAGAATGAGACTTGAAAACTTCCATCCTTCTGCACCCCTATCTCTTTTCTCTCCCACATTCCCTTTTTTTTTTTTTTCACACTCAGCTTAATCTATAAAATTGCAAATTATCAGTGTTGCCATGCTTCATCAAACCATTGGGGTGTCCATAACGCACACTCACTCCTGCTGCCCATCATGTTTATTACTTGAGTTTCTTTCGGAAGCTGGCCTTGATCTCAGGCAAGGCTCCATTCTCTGCAGTGCTGGGGCACTGCAAAGCATGGCCAGAGTGCAGGACATCACCAGCTGTGCCAAACCCCTGGCCAGATCAGTCCAAAGGGTAGCACATATATCCTCCCTCACTCCAGCACTGCCCACTGCAGGAGCTGCCCAAGTGCGCTTGTTTTTCTAGGCCCTGGGGAGTTGGCTGTTTTCTTTCTCTCTCTGTTTATTTATTTATTTATTTGTTTTTAAGAATTGAGATGCAGAGTGAACAGGGGAGAGGAGAAATGGGAAAAGGGGAGTTATCAGCAAGAGGGCCAGCTGAGTGGGGTTGGTGACCTGATTTCAAGCATACTGGGGGTATTCTGTGACCCCTGTAATTTTACTGCCTCCTGAGTTATCGCTTGTGATTTTCAGTGGAGTGAAATGACACATCAGGGAACAGTAAGGATTCCAGCAGACCACAGACAGGCAGAATACAAAGTACCTACCAAAACAGCAGCTGTACCTCTGGCAAAGATATATTTTAAATCTTTTGGAATGGAGATTTCAACTGCCTATCCAGGTCCCCATAGGCTTTGTTAATTGAAAACGCTAGAGAAGGCACCTTTTATATTATTTTTTTTTTACAATAGTGGGCCAAGCTCACAGTGCAGAAGCTCCAGAGGCGTCTGTAAGGTAGCTCTCAAGGAGACCAATCCAGACTCAAACATCCTCTCTTTGGACCTGTGGGACAGAGCTTGTTTCCCATGAAGACCCCATTTTCCTTAATGACCAAACAGAAGCTCCTTGCTCGCCCCAGCGGTGCTGTGCTCAAGTGGAGTCCCACCAAATACCAGGGACTTGAAATCTCAGGTAGCTTAGCAACAACACAGTGCCCTATCAGAGACTGGACAGTATTAAAAAAGAACTGTTCCAAGTAAAATATTCATCAAGGAACAGGTGATGTAAGAAGAGATCTTTCCTGCAAAAATGACGGAAACTGGATAGATAGACTCTCTTCTGGGGGAAATTTTAGCTTGCATGAACCCCAGATTTCTGCAGTGTCTGAGGCAGTCTGTAACTTCATCATGACTATCCCCCAAAAGCAAAAATGAAACTTAAAATATTTGCTACATTCTGCTTTCCAGTTTAAAAAAATGGTCCCTCTTCAGAAACCAATGAAGTCCTGTTTCATTTCTAGCTGAAAAGGGGAAAACAGCTTTTATTTCAGATGGGCTGAAAAGAGCAAAGGCAAAGGGACAGAACAGAAAGGATTATGTACACTTCCGTTTACATGCAGAAAAATGCATTGAAAAAGCTCTAACCATGACACTTCTGGTAAAATTTCTTGCTTGAATTCAGAATCCATTTTCTATTTAAAAAGTTTAGGCAAGGAAGTTTTGACTGAGTGCAGTATTCACACACCTTTTAAAAACAGCTACAAGCTGAACATGTAATTCCAAATCCCCCTGGAAAAGTCCTATAAAATTATTATCAAATAAATAGAATTGTATAGTAATGACAGGAAACCATCTGTGAAATTGACTGCAGAATTAGTTCCCTGATAGCAAATGCAGACGGCAAGGCAAAAAATGCTGTAGAAGTTTGTCCCCTCCAAAATGTGAATATTTTTAATCATTCAGTGAAAGATTTCTTTCTTTCTAACGGATTAATGTGTGAAGAGTCTCTGCTCCAAAAGTGTGTGCTGAATACCTTTTTAATTTTTAAAGAAGAAATCAAATCCAGATCATAGCAGTGATGGCTTTTTTCTTATTCAAGTGCTTGGAGCAGGGTGTGATTTGAATGCTGACACTGCTGACGTGCTATTGCATTGCAGTTTGTTACATGGGCACCTGTTTAAATCCCCCAATTCTCCAGCTGGTGCATTTTGGTCCAGGCAGGGGTTACACTGCAAGTAGGCACAGGCCGGGTTTAACCAATGATCCACAGTTCACCTGGTGTCGCCCTGATTTTTTCAGCCTTCTTTTCTGTTTCACAGTTTTATGTTTTTGGTCCTTTCTCACGCTCTGGTCTGTAAACATTGGTAATTGTTTATCATAACTTCAAGTAGTTTACATTCCTTTTCTTAGAGCTATGGACAGCTGATGGACAGTTGTCTTGACCAATGGGATGGGGAGAGGTGTCAGCCTTCTCCCCCAATCCCTGGCCTTTGTAGATATGATATATATTGGGATCAAACTTTCAAATAAAATAGAGTTTTAGTTCATGCCTTCTTATCAAAGTGTGAGTGTGTGTTTGTGTGCGTGACGAACTGCATCACACCTGGCTTAGTTAAACAGCTCCGATGGCCTAATGCTGCCAGCAGGGAGAGAAGGGGAGGCAGAACAGATTTCTGCCAGCCCCAAAGAAACAGAAGATGAGATGCTGGGAACCTTCAGGCGAGCAGCTTTATTGTGATAGCTGGTCCTTCAGATGGCAACTGAGAACAAGGTTTCTAATACAAATTTGTGTGAACTTTCCCTCCCTCCTGTTCCCTCCATTGGCCTCGCAGAGCCTTTTGGCCATTTCAGCTTAGAGCCTTAGGGCTTAATTATTAGTATGACAAGCCGAGCTTTCAGAGAGGTGAAGGGGGAGAGCAGAGGTGAAGTGGCTGGAGACACCCTGCCTCAATAGGGCACAGGCAGCAGCGAGCCTTCCCTGCCTTTCCCAGCGTCACTGGCTGGGCTCTCACTAACAGCTGGCTGGGGGCCCAGGTAGCCCACAGGGCTGTCCCTGTCCCCTCAACCCTCCCAGCTCTCTCTGGAGGGTGCAAAGCTGCTTTTGGGGCCCTGCTGTCATCTGAATTTAGGAGCACTTCCAGTGCCAGGCAGCGCCCCGTGGGGAGAAGCAGGCAGGATTTTCTGGGCACACATCCGCGTGTGTGCACGCTCGTGCTCCCCTGGGCACAAACCCCTCCAGGGCCTTCTGCCCTCTTCCTGCACCTTTCCATTTTGATCCTTTTAGAGCCCAAGACTCATGCCTTAGGTGTTGGCATGAGATGAGAAACAAAACAATCAACGTCGCTAGCAGGCAGCTCTCCTCCATGTCTCCTGCCCCCATGCCACTCACATGCTCCTCACCCTTGTAATATAACTGCATGGATCACACAAAACCCCACTATTTCATTGCCTTAAACAGGAAAATGTTTTCAACTCCCCTATGCGCTCCTGCCTAGTTCATGGCTTGATTTAATTTTACAAGGCAAGAGCTGGAACAATTATCTGATTCTTCATGTACAGCAGGCTTTCAGTGGTCATTTCTGAAGTTTTACTGGTTCGTAACCTCTGTAATCAGAAGACCCAGCTAAAAAAAAAGAAACTAAGTGAACAGGCAGGAATCTGTTCATATTATCCCTTCCTAGCTGTCCAGGCTTTCATCCTCTTTTCTCCCACACATGCCCTTATTGCTCTGCTACTCACCCACCAATGAGGGTCTGTCAATGGCAGTGAGAGGTCAACATCAAAGCACTTTTACAGCTAGCAGCTTGCAGCTAATGCTGGCATTATGGAGAGAAATAGAGAGAGAGAGAAGCATAGGGATTGAATGAATGGCCCTCTCATATAGAAAGAGACCGAAGAATAGAACAAAACCTCCTATTCTCCCACTCTTTATAATACTCCTGGGCCGAGTGTGCGTATGTGGTACACAGCTGAGTTTGAACTGCATTAGCACTCTTTCAGTTTACAAACAAGAGGCCTAATTTAGAAGAAAAATCTCTTATCTGATTATTTCTTTGTGTTCACCCATGTGGTAAAAAATGTCTGTACAGAGAAGGGCGGGGGGCTACAGAGGTGACTTATTAACTTCTTTGGCTGTATCATAATTGTGAAAGGCAATTGGGAGGGGATCATTATTCATACATAATTTTCAGACTTGCGGAAAAGAAGTAGTAAACCAGCCCCGCAAAAGATATTTCAATGTGGATTACTATTTTTCCAAAGAAGGCATTGGAAAGACTATGGGTTGGTACCACATCAACTCTGTGGCTGATGCCACTTTTATCCCCTGCCCACACAGAAACCCAGGAATTATTTTTGTCCCCTGCAACTGACACTGAGATTGGATGTCTTCCTATAAATATGCTATGGCCTTGGTAGAGTGGATTTCACAATCTGCTGGAATTGCCACCTCATGCTAGGTGGATAATTGCAATCACCTCTCCTGGCTCACCCATCCCTGATTCTGCAGAGGGGAAAGAGGGAATTCAAGGCTGATACGACTGCAAAGCTGTTACCTAGAGACTCTGGCAGCAGGATTAGGCATGAATATTGTTTCCAGGACTGACAATGGGTATTACTGTTTGTATTTTCTCCCATCTCTGGAGTCTGGGACATCCCATCCTTACAGCACTGCTCAGTTAATATATTCATATATTATTGACTATAACAAAAACCCCGTCTTGGATCTCTCTGGCACTTTTCTAGAGCCAAATCAAGGTTAGAGTATTTAACTCATGCAATAAGGAGCCTCAGAAGAAAAGATGCATAATGGTTACACTTATTTCACATCTCCATGGGTTATGCTACTCCCAGAAGGTTGAATGTGATCTACTCAAAGTGGTCAAGTGAAGACCTAAAGGGGGTTTGTGGGGGAGAAAGGCAGCTTGAAAGAAATACTGGGAAAAGTCTTCTCTGGGGTTCTCACTTCCACTGGCAGCACATCCACACAGTGTAACGCCTCAAACCCTCTCCAGACCAGGGGTCTCTGACAGCAGGAATTGGTTATAGCCATGCCTTAGTGAGCTAATTTTACGTCTGCAACAGGGATTTTTGTCTACCCATGCAACATATGAATGTATCATCCCAGCTGAAACAGTCTTGACTCCGGACAGATTTACATCAGGGCAAGCTACTGGGGTACAAGTTAAAAAATCTTAGTGACTCTGAAAGCTTCACCATGTTTTTCCTCCTTGGATTCAGGATGCAGATTACAGAATGGCTGGAAAAGTACAGAAGTGATAGGTACTGAAAAAACCCTGATCTTAGACACTAACCTGGAGAAAGTATTTTGGAAAACAGCTGGATTGGTTTAGGGGGGCCTGTACTGGGGGATTTGAATGCTCTGTGCTTCCAGAGACTCTCCAAGTGACACGTAATGAATACCAAGACTTGCCTTTAAAGCATAAATATGACAGAGATCTCAACCGTGTGAGTATCTACTGCTTAAAAAATTCTCTATGAGACCAGAAAAAAACAGAACAAGTAAACTACAGTATAAATACATCTGTGCCATGTAACTGCAGGATGCCTTGATGCCTCAAGTGCCTTTTGAATACTGATGCTTTTCTACTTTACTACAGGAAATTTTCATGTTGAGTTTTGCAAGCGTTACTTAATACACTTTTGAATCAGAAATCAGCACAATGAGCAAAAGACAAATCCATCCATTTTTTCCCCTCTGTATCTTCTCACAGGACAGGAGCAATGGGGTACTTGTCCTGCACAAAGACCTTCAGTTTACATTTTTTTAAGATGATGAATGGGCAACTTAGCTCGCTATGTACAGATTTATTTTAGAAAGAAAACACTATTGGTAACCTCAGAGAACTGTGTTCCACCCATGTTGGGCAAGAACTGCGAGTCCAGTTATCAATGAAGAAAAGAGTGCTGGGTCAAAATGGGTGTTAATTGGTGAATAAAGGAATAATGACACCTGATCTCCCACCTACCCTTTCTAAAGGTGCCAAACACTTGCTCCTAAGCTATGAGCTATAAAGGGCTGAAAGAATTAATTATATTTCTTTCCTTTAGGAGTTACTGTACCGGCCCTTTAAGCTCTGTAGAAGAGAAGCAGATAGAGGATATTACTATTTTTATTGTTACAATTTTGCACACTTAGTCAAAGCTAAGCCTGACTTTATAAATCTAATGGTTTAAAGTCTTGGCCAAGGCATTGATCTCTCTTGAAAATTCACACAGGAGCAGTAGGAAGAAGTTTAAGCAAGGAGTAGCCTTGGGAGCCAGAATACCAAAAATTTTTTTATTTACCTTTTGAAGATGGCTGTGATGGTTCATTAGTGCACATTCCTAACTATAGACTGTTTCACACAGAAAAAAAAAAAAAAAAAAAAAAAGAAGACATAAATATTTAACCTTTGAAATGGAACTCATTTACTGGAAATCCAACTTTATGAACTGAGGTTATAAATAACTCTGATGTACTGCAATCAGCATAGTATAATGAGTTCACATGAATGGCTGAGTTGTCTTTAACCTTTGATTGTTTGGAAGTGCAGTTATTCATTTGTGCTAAGGATTAGTGGTGATGAGCACCAAAATGAAGCTGGGTATCATCAGGCCTGGGGCTTTACAGAAAACATCCCTCAAGTGGAAGTAGTCCCCTCCCCTCCAGTTTCTGCCCCCAGGACTTCTTTCGTTCCCAGTAATTCAGTTGTAGTCTGTCAAAACACTGAAAGGGACATATATTTCAAATTTATCTGTGGGGATTTTGTAATGCTAGAACAGGGCTTTTTCACTTTGCCAAAAGAGATCTCCTGAGGGAGGTCTCTCCAAGTTACACACTTTTAAAGCATTTGTTTTAAAATGCCATGTGTAAAATACATTTTTTTTAAGGTATATTCTCCCACACAAAAACATCTGCGGCAGAGTAGATACATATTAGCACAATGCGTGGAGAAAATTCAAAATTTTCCCCCCTTCAGAGTCCTTCCTTGACATTGTTCTTGCAATTCCAAGTCTCTGGCAAAAGGTGCCTGTGAGTAACCCAGGGAGGATAATTCTTATTGGTATATTTTTTGGTTAATTGATTTTCAAAGCAGATGATTTAAAGATCATTACATGGCAATGTTTTATACCAGTGAAAAGCACTCCCAGTCTTCTGAAGACTTCCAAGACAGCCCTGGATTAAATCTTACAGTTTGTACTGCTGAAGCAAGCCACTAACTCCTGTATCATTAAACCCTTAATTAATGCAGAAGGTGAATCATAGGATAGTTATGTAACCTGCCCAAAAATACAGGAGAACCCAGAGCAAAAACATTAAGGGTCATAAATGTCCCCAGAATGCTCTTTCGCAGGGTCATGAATTCCAAATATTGTCACTTTGCACAGCTTTACTTCTCTTGATCTGAAAGTATTTGCTAATTTTACAGGCCACTGAAATATAGCTTACTGACTAATTTCATGATGAAACAGCTGTGTTTTCAAAATTACCCATTTTGGGGTGAAAATAAGCTACTGACTCACCCCAAAATAAAGAAAAAAAACCCCAGTAACAACAACCAAAAGCCCCAAGCAAAATGCAGAAAAAGTTCTTGACCAATCTTTTTTTTTAATACATAAATATATGAAAGCTTTTTTTTTTTATTTCTCTAGTTCTGCTCACTTTCCTTAATACTTTGGACTCAGGATTTGAGCTGCATTCTCAAGAGATGAAAAGCTTCTTCAGTATGTAAGGATAATAAAACAAGCTGGTGGTATGCTGAAAACACTGAATTTTTCGTCCATTAGGAACATCTGCCTATTCCAGGAGGGATATCAGAAAACATGTCCAGGCAGAAACACAAATTGAGAAAATGTCTGTGGCAGCATCTGAAATAACCACAACAGGATAAATAATAAAATATTTACCATGACACAGTAAGGCTCTCTCACCATGGCAGTGTAGGGCAGGCTCCCCAACAACATACTTCCAGCATTAGGTCATGGAAATGGTGTCAGAAGATGGTTTATTGTAAATTACGGCCTGGATTGCCATATATCCACTACACCTCCAGGAATCTGAACTCTGAAGTCATTTAGAGGTAGGGTTACATCTAGAAGAAAGGATATCTTCCCTGGGAGATAAAACAATACAGCACTTCTATGTTTTGCAGATGTAGCAAGAGGAAAAAAACCCTTGGAAATGGACATCGAGCTGGGGAAAACTGTTCTGAAACCAGAAAACTTTTCCCAGAAAAAGCCAAATAAAAAGACTTGTTTCTTGAGCATTAATTCAAACCCTGCCCCTCCTTTGGCCTTTAAACTGTAACACGGAGTCTGTTTCTGATTTTAATTTCATCTGCTCTTATCACTTGGATAGAAATGCAGAAAATCTTTGCCATCTCTTTGCTCACCCTGGTGTGTGCTGTGGCTCGCAGAGGACGGGCCAGTGTGAATAATGCCAATAAACAGAGTCAAACCACACAGCCACTTTTGAAGTGGTATTCCATTAATCTGGATACCTTTCCAGGCCTTTCTTCCTCTTCTGGTTGCAGAATTTGGAGCACCCAAACCAGCAGCTATTCCTGACCTTTTTCTCTGTTGCCTCAGCAGTGGTGCCCCACCAGCACCACGTTTCAACAGATTGAAAGGCCACATTCCACTTAAAGGAATTCAATTAATTAATTAATTAATGTAATGGAACAGTGAGAGCCAAATTAAGGTTTTCAAACTTAGAAATTGTGATATTATGCTCAAAATGTTGGGGTTTTTTTTTTGTTTGTTTGTTTTTTTTGTTTGTTTGTTTTTAATACCCAGAGAGGGGTATTTAATTCCTGAGTAGACTTATCTCCCTTTTTCCCCCCCCAGGCTTTCTCAACTTTGATAAAGCTGATAAGGAACAGAAGGAGGTAGAAAACTCCTTAAGTTATCCTTAAACACACCTCAGGTGGCTCCCCTGTGACACATTTATATATCATTGTTCCCTCTCAAAGCATACATGGAAAGACTGAGTGATTTCCTCAAAATTACGCAGGCTATTGGCACCAAAACTTTTAGACAAATCCAAAAATTACCATATTAAGCTGCACCCCATTTTTCTGGAACACAGCCACCATGCCTAATTTTCCCTGAGGAAATAAATTACAATTAAATAAAAATTGAATGAATAAGGGAGGAGAAGCCTAAATATTAAACTATAAGTGTTGGAAGAGAATACAACTTTTTGGCTGATTCCACTGTGTCTATAAATTACAGCATAGTGTAAATGTATCATGTCTCAGATACAAGAACAGCACTGAAAAGAATAATTTAGTTTCTCATACACAGAGTTAATGATGAATTACCATTTACATGTTTCATCATTCACTAGTACATATGGCTATAATTCAGGAATCGTGACGGTACAAAATCTATTACCCTAACAAAAGATTTGTATCAGACAATTATCTTGATGGTTCCTGTCTTGTTCTTGGAGTAGCAGCATATTCAAAGAGCTCTGTGAGTTATCTGCCAGCTCTGGAAGTTCTTAGATACCAGCGAATCTCCCTCCTCAGTCGTAAAAACAGAGAAGAAAAACTAATGTTATTTTTATGAGTAATTTAAGAATGCTGGCATTCCCCACTCTCCCTGCTCAGAGAGGCTGCAGTAAACCACTCATTGAGCCTATTCTTTCTGTTCTTTCAAGAGGATTCCAGGGCTGCATTTTTACCTGCGTTTTGTTTCAACTTTCATGTGTCATACAGTCAGTTTCTGAGGACTTGGCAGTTCTTCCCCCTGCACAAAATAACTGACTTGTTTTTCCAAAAGCACATTATATTGTGATGTTACAGACAACTCTAAAGGTCAGTAATTCATGATTTAATGTTGTATGGGACAGTAATTTTTTACTCCCCATACTTTCTGTAGAACTATAAACCAAAGGAAACCTCCAGATTAACTCTTTCATCCCTGAATACCATACCTATATGCATGGAGCCCTGTATCAAAAGCCATTTCTTATGGCAGAATACAAGTGAATATGTTATGAGCCACAGGGACACGGAATGAAGCCGTGAAATATTCAAATCCTGGATTCACTATTGACTCATTGTGCAAGCTTTCCCATGCCATTTAGCCTCCATAAATCTAGCTGTGAGGCTTCAAGGAACACAGAACAAATTATGCCCAAATCCAACTGGGCCTATCTGGTTTCTGTCATGGTTTGACATCACCTGCTTCATTTTATAGCTCAACTTGCATTAGCAATCCATACCCAAACCCATGCAACCTCATCTGTGCTACAAAGTCCACAGAGAGAAGACCCATCTCTCTACTTAGGTTTTATGATAACTCCATGAAGCTCTTCTTGGTCATAATTCTTCTCTCAATATCAAAATACATCTCCGTGTTTTGATCCTCTATGCTGCTCCATAAGGCAGATATAAAGAGCTTTTGAAAGTGGTCTCAGCTTCCATTTTCTGCTGTAAAACTTTGCTTCCTGGAACAAGTATGAGAATCAAATGTATTTATTGACACTGTCTCTTTTATTTCCAGTGTCTTATCTAAGGAGTTTTCAGTGAGCCTGTCAGATTCCTTGATTAAATCATACGCCTCAGCTTTGAGCCTGTTTTTCCCTCAGTTGACATCTCGCCCTAAATACAAGCTTCTGCTTAGGGCTACCTCTTCCTCATTCAACCTGTCAATCCTAAATTTATCAAAACTCAAGATGTGGATATCCTTTTAACCTATTTATCCATGTTAGATAATTCTTGACTTCTCCCCAGGGAACGTTTCTGGGAAGCTTTCCATTCTTTTGTCTGCGTATTAGGCTTCAATGTTGTCACATTTATACAATTCATTTGTACTTCTGACTTTCATTTCTTTCAGGAAATGACAATTCATTTGTGGAGGTCTGACTCAGTCAGGACACAGTCCGTGGGAGTTGAAAGCCCTGCTGCACCACTGAGGCTCCATCTGTGAAGAGACAGTTCTCTCCTGTAGCAGAAGATTCTGCCTTTATAGCTACAGGTTTGACCCCCTTCTGGACTTACACTTGATTTTATTTCCATTTTCGTAACTTTCCACTTCCACTAGATTGATGGTCAACTAATGAAGAACTGGGACTAATGAACTAATGAGCTGGGGCCTTCATACTGCCTGGACCTGGAGACATTCTCTACAGTCTTGGCCTCAATTTAACACTTGGAAAACAATATTGAAACATCAAGTGGGCATGAATATAGAGTTTGGAATCAGACCTCCATAGCTGAAAAAGTAAGAAAGGTTAAATTGTCCTTGTTTTACTGTTTGTGTAGCTAAACACGATGAGAAAGATGCAGAAAGGTTTGACTATCATCCCCCTCTTGCTAGTTATCATCATTTTTTCTGTTCTGGAAATAGAATGATAAACTTGGATTAAGCCACCCCCCAATTCAAAGCCAAACTGGATCCAGTTCAGGTCTCAGCCTACTTATTAAATATGCCCAGATACAATTAGCAGTCCAACTGAACACGATTTAGCCTGATTTTTCCAGTGGACAACATTAAGTGAAATCAGTGGAGAAGGGATGCATTTAGCTGAAGAGCAACTATACAGGTTCCAAGGACATGCCGTGCATTACATCAGGAATAAATCTCTACAAAGGTGTTTTGCCACAAAATTTTTCTTTTTTTTTTCTTTCCTGTCTGGAGGTGTCTGGAGCCCTATCAGTCTTTCATATAGCATGTTACATTCCCAAAATATACCAATGTGTCACACTGTAAAAATAGTACCCAAGGTACCTTAACTATGAACTTTACTGTGTTATAGACACCTAAGTGAAAAAAAAAAAATAGGAAAATGAGGTTGTTAGAGCCACACATTTTAACATACAACAATATCTTTCTCATCTGGGCCTGCCTTCAGAGCTATGATAAGCAGTTCAAACAAACTATTTGTACATAAGCTATTTCTTGCAGTGCCGCGTAAAGTGGTGTTCAATTGTTATTCACACTCTCTCCACACATTCCCTATGGGACAAAATAGGAAGTTTAAAGAAAGTGAGCAGGAAAATAGGATTAGAAGGTAAAGCAAGGACTCAGGAAAAGGTTACAGCCCATTAAGTGACAGGCTGTCACGGTCATGTGCTGACTTAGCCCTGGTCACCCTCGTAAAAAGCACACACGTACACGGTTGGTTATCACAGATCAGCAGCAGTCACTTGTTAAATCTGAGCCTCAATTCCCAAACAAATATGTCCATCATGCTAAATGGAAGTAGGTATGTGCCAATACACTACTGTGATTTTAAAAATTCATTGGGAGGACTAAAAATAGCTCCCAGAATACATTAAAAAAATGTGTTTCTATGCTGTTCTTCGCAACACCCGTTACTTCACTTGTGAGAATGTTGCTTACATCGTCCATCTTTATGAGATTATAGACCACAGAAAACACATGGGGAAGGCTGATTCTCTTCACATGAAGCCTTCTCTGCACCCATCTGGCAATATAAATAAAGCTTAGTAGCGAGGATAGATGACACTCAGTTCCAGGCCCTTTACACTGCTAGACTGGTGCGAAGCAAAGAGCCGGTGTCTGGTGTTTGTCTGACGAGAAGCAAATCTATTTTTGCTTAGAGAACTCTGTGGCAGATCATTAGAATATATAAAAAGCCCAAAAAACCAACCCCAAACCCCAACCCCCAGATATCTCACTTTTGCCTGCTGGAGGAGAGCAGCCTGAAACAGTGCTGAAGACTCTGTTGAATCTTCCAGGACATTAATAACCAAGAACCACTAGAAATAACCATGGTAACAAACAGTAGCTAAGTACAGTACAATCACCCTGATTACCATAGAATTAGCACAAAACAAATGTTTATTTTTCCTAAATACGTGTATTATGATGATGATGATAATGTTAGTAACTACCCCAAATTACAGAGTATTTGCCCAAAATGCCAATGGCATTGCATTAAATGCTTTGCTTTGCACTTGTTTTCAGACTTGCTTGTAGTAATTGGTGTAAGAAATGTATTTATAACAGATCCTTTCCCCACTCTTTCTCCCACCCTCTCCTCCCTCCCTGACTCTCAACCAGCTCCATTAATCTGAATTTCCATTGGATTCATTGGTCATTTCACAGCTGACCACAACACTTTCCTGACATTAGTTATTGCACCATTAACCTTTCTATAAGGCTCTCACATACTAGACAATACAGGTTTGATTTTAATTTACGCTCAGGGATTGTGTATTCAGGGAATTATACCATGAAAAATGAAAATATTAAACTAATAAAAGATATGCAGGGTTGGTCTTAAGTGCATTGAGGAAAAAAATGGTACCGTGTTGAAGGAAGTAGAAATATTGGTAGTGCAATGGGATGTTTGATTTTTGTTTGCTTTTCCTGAGCCCCTCTGTGCCCAATACCTCTTCTTGGCTTAATCCACTCTGCTAATGATTCTAGGATGTCATCTGATTTCTCTGCTGAACTGTCTCACTTCCACTGTGCCACTGCTAATATTTGCTGGATCCTGGCAAACACGTCTGAGAAGCTGACATGGCCAAAAGTCCCAGGCACTGCTTTTTCTGGCCTAGTTTATCTCACCAGATCGAACACATTTGGAAAGAATTTAAACTTCAGGATAAGAAAAATATCCTTGGGAATTGCAAGGACCACAAACAAATTCTAGTAGCCCATGTCTACTGTTTTATCAGTATCCTGGAGCTGATGTTACAGTCAATGGCTTTCCTTTTGAGTATGGGCCCATGAGATTCTCAAGTGCAAAGAAATATCCAGTAGGCAACGATGCATCCCAAACTCACACGTGGTTCTGCCACCTGGGACAATGAGCACCAGATGAAGCAGGGAGTGACATTGAAAGGATGCTGAAAGTTCAACCAGAGGAAGGAGGCAAAGCTGTTGAGTCTGGCAACTAGGATGTAGAATGAGGCTGTCACACTGATTGACAGATATTCCACGGACCTGACCCCCTTGTCACATTCACCTCGTGTCAGTGGAACTGCGTTAACTAAAACACAGTGACTCAAAATTTACACTGGTGCCAGTGAGAAGGAAGGGGAAAAAAACCACCACCCAACAGACCAGGTTTTATATGCACAGCCTGGGGAAATGGTCATCTGGTGCAAGTGTCTGAAGCTCTGAAGGGGACAGAGCTAGGAGAGCATTTTGTGTGTGCACATAGGACGGTTAGAAAGCACATATTCCACAGTTTTCATCGCTCAGCACACATTTCCCACCAACAAAAGCACACCCACACACAGAGGGGCACAAGCAGCCACGGCTCCCATCATTAGCCACATCCTCTGTGTGCGTTGAGATTCCCAGAAAGTTGAGGCTCCAGTGCAGTCCCAGCCTGTCAGGCTGGGCTGGGTGGGAGCTGCACTGACAGCTGGCACTCGGCTGTGCTCAGCCCCCCTTTTGCAGTGTACAGCATCATGCTCCGACACGCGATTGAAGTAATTAGCTGCCGAGCGGCTGAACGTACCCCGCAGAGCACTGGTGTCTCGTCTGACACATCTGGGCACAGAAAGTAATTGAAACAGCTGCTTCTACCCATATGGCAGCAAAAGCTGGTGGTAGAGAGCCTGCTGGCTAGGCTGTACCAACCTCAGACAAATTAGCCATCATTAATCCCAGAATCTGACCAGCATACACACAGCCACTAATCAAGACATCTGGGGGAGGGGTGCTGCCTGGGAAGGGGAGGGAGGACTGCCAGGGAAGAAAGAGGCCATTTAAGATTATTCTTAATGGCAACAGTGTGAAAAGAGAGAGAGAGAGAGAGAGAGAGAGAGAGAGAGAAAAGCCTAATTCTTAAGGAAAAAAAGCAACAAACAACACCCAGCAGACCACCACAGCCCTCCCTCCCCAACACTTTTCTCAATCAGCTTGTCTAGGTGGCTTTGCCCACGCTGTTCATTAGAGAGCTGCTAAAATAGCAGCATTGCTTTCTGAAAGTGTCACACTGATATATGCACATGTCTGGCATCACACAAAGATTATAAATAGCTCCGTGTAATCTAAGAACCTGGGGTATTTTTACACTGTGTGGAATGCAGCAGTGAAGTCAAGGCTGTGGGTGAAAACTGGACCTGCCCTTGTATGTAGGCAGCTGAGGCGCACCCTCTTGTTCTGCAGGACCAAGCGTGGGCCAAGCAGGCACGTGTGGGCTCTTTTCTTTCACCTCTCCAATACCATTCTTGGCTCTGAACTTTGTCACCTGCAGTGAAGCTCTGCTAAACAGCGTGGCTCATCTTGCCACTGTAAAATCCAGCATGCAAGTGTGAGGATGGGGAAAACTTCATAACCATCACCTCATAACCACAGACACACTGAGTGCTGTGCAGGGAAGGAAGCAGTTTGTTTGGGGAGGAATGGATCAGATGATGCCTATGGTATTCTGCCTTGTGTTTGGATTACTTTAATAGGGTGTGAGCCCTAATCTGCGTTTTTGCTGTTGCTGGGGTATTTATGGTCTCCCTCTGTCTTCCCTGCAACCTCTTTTTAATGGCTGAACTTGCAGCTCAGCTTTCACTTTCAGAAAGGTCAAACCCTTTTGGAGGGCTTTTCCCTAGCCACCCACTGACATTTCTTAACATGAGGAACAGAACACCCCAGATTCTGCCCCAGTATCACGTACTGAGGGGCTGAATTTACCAGCCAGTTCCAGAGTCACAGGGGGAACAGGCTCCCCAGCGACTGCACACGCCGTGCTGCTTCAGTGGCAGCGCTAGAAGACCTTTGAGTGATGCCAAGTGCGTGCACATTAGCATTTCAGTTGGTTTCGGGAGTGTGCTTCTGATTAATCCTCCTTACTGTGCCTTGGCTGGAACTGCGGAATGGCCTGGGCTGCTCCAGCTTCATCCACTCCTCCTGGACGCATCCAAAGCAGAGGAGATGTGCCATGAGTGCACCTACTGCACTCCAGCTGCTAACAGGGCTAGAAAGAGCCAAGCCAAAAGCAGCCCCTCAAAGCCAGGAGAGCGTGGATGCAAATTCTGTGGTGTTTGACAGAGCCTCCCCTCACAGACTGCTTGCTGACACACATCATCTCCACCAGCACAACACTGGTGGTGGGGTGGTGTGATACAACAACCGTGAGCATCACTCTGCTGTTACCATATTTACTGTGAGCCACCAAACTATGCTGCAATTTATTCACAAACTGCTAATGCTCTCCAAACAAGCTCTTGGCACTGCCACTTTGCTGTTCATTCTAGCTGTTCTCTGCCCTGCTTTGGTAGTACGAGTGGGATTGCTTGCACATGGGCCCATGGTGTCCCGAGCAGTACCACGTTCCAAATACTTTTAGGATAAGTTTCTTCCACTCTGAGGAAAATAGTGCTGCTTTCTTTTAAACAACCATGGTTCTGGTCCCAGCCACCAGTTCCTCAGCTTTCAGACCCAGAGATAAGACAGGTTATTTTGCAGGGGGAACATCCCAGAACTAAAGTGTGAGAGGGGACTATAACCAGTGAACTGCATAGTGCCTGCACACCTTGCAGGTTTGCAAGCAGATGCTCTCTGGCCCTACTAGTCCTTCATTACAATCTTAATCATGCACATCTCACTTTCTTCATGTGGGATGAAGAGTTTAAAACCACTTGTCTTACAGTAGAAGTACAGACTCTGTCTGGATGTTCAGAGAGGACTAAGTAGCAGTTTCAAGGTTGTCTGGTGTTGGTGATCCCTCTCCTCTGCTCACATCTTGTTATGTCCCTCCAAGCCTGACTGTTCCTCAAAATCTGCTTTTTGAGTACTATTTCTAACAGAGATTTGTGAAATCTGGATGCTTCCCTAAATCAACATGCAGTGTCTTTCCCCATTTGGAAGTCAGTTCTTCTTGATACGCTGCTTTATGATTATTGGGATGAACGATGCAGTGTAAAAGTCTGTATTACATCACACCCCTTTACAGCCTCACTGCAGGCTCATCTAAAGGAAGATCAGCTACAAGACAGCAATTGCACTGGTAATTAACAGACCAAAAGACATTATGGAAGGCACATGAAAGGCAAACATGATTTCTTTAAAAGGGTTTCCTCAAATGTGATTCTCTGTAGCAATACGCTGCGGTTCCCTTGACATTTTAGTCCCGGTTTATTGCTTTAAACAAACCTGTGTTACATAAGAAAAGTTCCTGTCTGGAAAGCTCTGCTGACAGCACGTGTTTGATGACAAAGGAGGCCCATAAACTCCAGCACACTGGAAAAAATAGTACAAACAATGTGACAATCTTGGCTGCTGGAAGTGTCAGCGCTGCTGGCTGTGTCCTGCCTGGCTGCTGAGGCGCTGCTCAGACTCAGCTTTGTGGGATGTGCTGGAAGCAGTGAGAGCAGAGTGAGGTGGCCCCGTGCGATTTGTTTATGGGAATTCATAAACACGGTCCTCCATCAGTCTGTGTCTGTGAGGGATGGAAGTTTGGTGCTAATGCTTCCCCTGACACATGGATCAGGTAACGCTGCCAAAAAAATACCCCCCCTCACCCTTTCAGACGTTCCACAGCTTCTGGATCCTGAAGGCAGATGTAAGTTGTGTCTTATATAAAGGCATCAGCAACGTGGTCTTGTCTTTGGTTAAAAATTCCCCCTTTTTTTTTTTTTTTTTTTTTTTTTTTTTTTTTTCTTTTTTTGATTGCTTGGCAGGCTGGCTAAGGCACTCTTTGTAATCAAGAAGGCGATAAGAAGAGCCACAGACTGTGATTCTTCTTCCAAATGCTGCTGGCTATTTGCTCCCCAAGTTTTTCCTTTATTCTATTTGGTTTTATTTCTATAGTTGGGCATTGCAAATATTCTGCAGTAATTTTGCAATATAAAATTGTGGGCGTTTTCCAAGAGCCATACAGAACATTTTCTTAATTTTTTTTTTTTTCAGGTCTACCTCACCAGATTTTCCAGATACAAATTTTCTTTTCTGTAAGGACAATTTATAATCTGATAGATTAGCACTCACTGTGCACTAGTTGATCCACTACAGAAACACCTGAAGTGGAGCCCACTTTACTAATTCCCCAACAAATGCCCTGGTTCAGCACTTCCCCTGGGACACATCCTAAAGCAAGTGAGAAAATGACTTACTGATTACTAGGCCTCATAGTCTGACATGTTTAGCTGTCCTGCCTAAGCACTTGAAGTAAATGAGATTTCTGTAATTTGGTGAATCAGCACAAATAAAACCTGAATATCCCCCCTCAGAGGTAAATTAACAAAGCCTTTTGGACTGAAGAGCTGAAATAGTTTCAAGTGCTGGAAGTAGTATCTAGATATTCAACTTTTTTTTTTTTTTTTTTTTTTTTTTTTTTGAGGACATTCTGCAGTTCAAGCAAGTTGACAGGACTGAAACAAATTAACTACACATTAGCATCAATCTGAGTCTGCAATCTTTTGTGAGGAAGCTTTGCTGAAAACTTCTTCACCTTTTGACAATGGAATTTAAAATACATGAAAAGGGATGGAGGCAGGAACACAGCAAAGCAAAATTTGGTTGCTATAATCCTGAAGTCTGTGTAAAATGCAAACAGGTGAAATGACAAGAGCAGGTGATGCTGTGAGAGAAGAGAAACTTTTTGTGTCTGCCTTGGCTAAGTGATGAGTAAGGAACAAAGAGTACTCTGGAAAGAAGCATGGCAAAATTCAGGGAAAGCTTTAAGGAGCAGGAAGACTTTGCTGATGGCAGGATCTTTCAGCCTGCCAGTCTGAAATCTGAGTTCAGCTCTTTGAAACATTTGAAATCCGACTTAAAAATATCATAAACCTTGGTGGGAAATAGGGTTCTAGGCATGGGACAACCTGTGAAATTGGAGAGAAGGAAACTTGGCACGTGTGCATTGATTTTGCCTCTTCAGTCTGTCATTGATCAGGGCCACAGGTTGGTTTGGAAAAAGCCTTTGCTTTATCTGTGGGAGCTGGACATTCCACTTATCACCTTGCACATTGCTTATCTGTGGAAAAAAGTGGAAGAGCAGCTTTTCCTGGCCACGAATGCCAGAAAGGAAATGTGTGTTTCTCCTTTTAAAGGATGGAATTTTGAGAAGTGTGGATTTGAATGGCTGTCTTTCAGCAGCAACAATAAATGCTCAGCATATGTGAGCACCTGCAAAGCTGCATTGGTGAACATCTAAAAAAAGGACCTCTTTCCCCCTCTCCCCTTTGTCCACTACTATATTTATGAAATGAATTACATTTTTCAACAAGAGGATCACTGTTTTCATTCCAATTCCCTTCCCAATTTGAGCCCCGGGCATAGGAACCATGCTGCACAATTAAAACAGTTAGCACAACACCTGGATTACAACTCTGCTCTCGACTGGGGGCCATATGGTTGATTATTCCACGTCAAACCTCAGCCATGCATATATTCTCTCACATAAATGCACCCCTCCAATATATATTTTGAAAGCCTCTGTGCTTTATTTCTTTATATACGAGTAGCTGTTGCACAGACTAAAATTTTGTGTAGAATTTTGGCAGCTGACAATGGCTGAAATGTTAAGTTTTAATAAAGGTTTGCTTCCAGATATTTATGAAAAAAAAAAAAATTCAATTTGAAACATCTGCAGTTGTTCATATGAAACCTGTCCTGAGGGAATGTTGTACCTATGTCTGAAGCTTACCACCTGACCATACCAAGTTATGGATTAATTGTTAATCTACATCTCATGTATGTGTGTGTGCTTGTAGAGGTGTTTATGTTACTAGTCTGTAAATACTTCTTCACTCAGATATTTTAATTCATCTGCAAGGTCTGTTACCTACCTCTGTTAGAAATGTGTAGGCTTAAATCTATGGCATTGTCAGATTGAACTGAATTTGCCATGAATATATAAGATTAAACAGGGTCTAAATTATCTTTTTATATATATCTTAGGAACAAAATTGTCCTTCAATATTCTATTTTGAAAGTTGTGAGCCCAGAAAGCAAACTGTCCTGGGCTGCAGCAGGATGGGCAGTGTGGGCAGATGAGGGGGGTGATTCTGGTGAGGACATTATGATACCCCCTAGAATGTCTGTGGTCCCAACAGCTCAAACCCATCTGCAGAGTTACAACCCTACCTGAGAGAGAGACACCAGGATTGTAAATGACACCATTCATCTTTCTTGCCAAGCAGTGTTACCTAAAACTGTGTTTCCTTCATTTCACACTCTGCCTTCCCCGACCCCTAAGCATCATCACTTTTTGTGCTGGGCTTCCACAGATCTATTTTTTCATTTTTTAAATAGTTCTGAGAGCATGTTTTTAATTATAATCTGAGGAAGAAAATAAATGATATTTTTGGAGACCCCCTTGGAGCATTCTCAGGGTGGTTCACTTATAAATCAAATTATTGAGGGCTTAATTGTGCAACCCTTCTGTCTTGCAAGCCCTTACTCATCTGAGTAAGTTCAGGGAGGCTTCCCAGTGGGTAAATGCTCACTAACATGTGTGCACAATCTGGCATTACATGAATATCACTCTCACATATTTTGTGGGCCAGTGTATTTCCAGTATTTGCAGTGTGTTAGATACAGTTTAATGGTAAGCAGCTGTTAGAAGTGATTTATCAACATTATGGGCCAGTTTCTAACATCCTTACTCAGAGTGGTACCTAACTCCTCAAGGAGTCCCCTTTAAGGCAGAAGGAATCCCACACGAACACATCAGTATCCAGCCCTGGAAAGCTCAAGTCTGCTGAGTACTTTGCCCTAGTCCTCCAAAATATTTAAACACACACTCAACTTTGAGCACATTCATATCCACCCTGCATCTCGGTCCTTAGCAAAGAAAACACTCAAAAAATCAAAATTGTAAATGCATTTTTAAAATTTTTCTGCGGGGTACTGATTTTGAAGGAGATGCTAACGTCTAATTACAATTAAGTGTGTGCATAAGTTCTTTTAGTATTCTTCCTCAGTCACCAGCACCTTGAAGGACTGGCCGTGCCCAGAAGAAACAATTTCAAAACATATTAATCATCTTGTGATGGAGTTTGTCACTTATTGCTTTAAAATCTATCATGCATAGAAGGCCGGCATGGGATGAAAATTCTACAGTTAGGAAGTGCCTTTATCTAATTATACAGAGGAAATTTTTGTTAAGAAAACTAATATATATATATATATATATGTGTGTGTGTGTGTGTGTGCAAGCTTTGTGTATATACAATAGATAGGTGTATATAGGCATATTAATTTTTTTCCTGCATCTCAGCAAACAAGAACTTGGTTTGAACCTAGAACTAGATTTGCTCCTAACCCCGTCTTGATTTCAGAAACCAGATATATTCTACTAGACCCTCTATGCAGGGGCAGATATGCCTTGTAATTAATTTAAATATTTCTTCCAGAATTGGCTACTGCAAGCAACTGCTCTCCTGCCTGTGGATTTATGGAAGCTTCCCACTTTCCTGCTGGACATTAACAGAAAATTAAATACGGCCAAAAGCAGGAGAAAGGAGATGGGCGCTTGTGTCAGGGAGCTCACTGAATGTCAGTCCATCTGTTAGTTTATAGGTTAATGTCCCACTCCTGCCCTTTGCTGTGCCATTATCCCCTGATTTCCCGGTGCATGATTTGGAAAACGAGACTCTGGGAGTCGGGCAAACACGTTTGCTCGTTACAGAGAATAGGGTTGATAAGATGCTCTGTAATAACAGACTCGTGCGGCCCCCAACAAAATACAGCAAGACATGTAAGGGGAAAAAATTGGAAATTTAACTTTTAGTGATAGTGACTGCATGTAGAGCCTGCAGCAGTCTCATCCGTCTGACCTTGCTTTGTGAACTACAAATGACCTCGCTGAAAAACAACAGAGACCTTTTCTTGCTCTAGGCTGTCTCTTGATTGTATCTCTTCCTTCAGGTTACTGTAACTGCTCTTTTCCAGGGGTTGAGAAGGAAAAAAAGAGAGAAGCAGAGTAGAAACACTTAGCTGAAGACCCAAAGGCCCCCCAGGCCTGCTTCTTCCTCAGTTCTACCATCACTCTATTAATAACAGACAATGTTTTCATTAAACGATGCACTTTCCCGCTCCAGGATAGACTTGAGTTTTCTGTACTGATCATTATAAAAGTCCCAGGAGGGCTCCTACAACCACACTGTCTTCACAACAGAGACAAGAACTATCTGTTCCTACACAAACCGTACACTGTAGTGATCCCAAGAGTGAAAGAGACCTAATAACCCACAAGTGAAAGAGGTATGGAGCCTAGTTATCAAATTCCATCCTGCAGGATAAAAGCATCCCCCATTCAAACTTCTCGTATAAGGTCTTTGTGGATAAAAGGTTTCTCAGAGCTGCCCCTGAATGGCAGGAAGCTGTTCCTCGTGCATGGAAATTGCCCTTGTTTTATTTGATTTTAAATTGAAGAAACCTCCCTTACCATACTGAATCTCTTTCCAGCGCTGGGCGAGTTGTTAGTGCATTCAGGAAACAGACTTCTGTTTGTTTAAACACTTGAATACTTTTAAATTCTTGCCTCTTTCCCGCTCTCCTTTAAAGAATACTACTGATACCCATGTAACCCTGCGCTAGGAAGGCTATTATTGTGGGCAGGGGGCTGCACACTCACATATGGTGACACCACGCCCTGGTCTGAGGAATTTGCACTAAAAAAGACACGGCACAGCACCCAAAACTGAGTCCAGTCATCACCTTCCCCCTTCAGAACGGATGATATTCTCAGTACACCCTCTCTAAAAGGTGAATTAAATCCTATTTTCATTTTCAAAGGCTCCCCTGTACTCTTAATCTTTTCTTATGAAAACTGGATGAAGAAAGAAAAAGGATCAATAACTTAAACATGAAAGTAATCAAGCTATCATGAATAACTGACTACAGGGAATTCCTTACAGTACTTCCTCAGAGTTTTTGGACTAAAAGGCTACCAAACCCATTTATTTATGGAATATTAACTAAAATCTGGCTACAGTATAGCTAAATATGCAACAAAGTTATTTGAGTTAGCACTGCTACTAAAACTCAAGTTCACAGTCTGAAAAAAGTTCTCAGGGATATTGTCCCACTGGGAAAAATAATGAAAATTTTACAGCTTAAAACTTTGTATTTGCTAAAATTACGACTATTGAAAATGTTCCATTAGCAGCTGGAAACAGATTGTGTGGCCACTGGTATGGTTAATAATGCTGCTGGCCAAACTCATGGGCACTGCTAGGCAGGGAGGGTGAAATGAAGCTTTACTTTTTGGGTGGTCACCTTGATTCCCAGATTAGGCTGTTCCCTTGTAGCATCAGCTAAAAAGCTTGTCAGCCTTTGAATGAGGTTCCCTCTTTACTCAAATATTCCAAATCATGGAACAGGAATGGTCCGGGCAGCAGCCACAGAGAACTTGCAACTAGCTAATGCTTTCAGCAGTAAATAAACCTTCCTTCCCCAATGATCATTTTCATGAAGTCCCGGTCCACAAAAAGTACATACTCTGAATTTTTAAATGTCGTTATGCCTTGGAAATCTATATGACATAAACTTTTGCTTAAAAATCAATTCTGAGTTACAATTTGATTAGCAGAAAATTGCCATCACATTTGTTTCTACATTTGTCTACCTCATGTCCTTTTCATTCATAGGCTGGACGATTTAAGCTTTCTTTAAAAACTCCCCAAGAAAGTCTGTGACATTAAAATGTCCTTTGATGCTCTTTCACTAAGCAGTGAATATTAACAGTTATGGTGACCCTGTTCCCTAATGTGTCTCTGTTGGATCAATAGCAGTTAAGTGCCACTGTTTTACAATTAAAAAGGGGATCATTTTAAATTTAAAAGCTCATAGCTAATTTTCTTCTTGGCACTTAATAGCATAATTCATTTTTGAAAAACCACATAGGGAGAGCATATACTTTATTCTTTGTTGGCAGCCTTACTGGGGCTAGTTTTAGTACTCATTGTTGCATTACGTATAATTTACAGCAATGCCCAGTCAAGCCATCCACATGGCAGGAAGTGTCATACTGCTCCAAAATATGATTTTGATCTACAGGCAAGAATTAGAGTAAGAACCTGCTGATTTTATGCCTCAGTGAACATCTCTCTGATAAGCATTTAGTAGCTACTTGCATTCAGTGTTTTGTTTCTGCACCTTCTTGTTAGGCAAGGCCTCAGCTCTTAGCAGGCCAAGAGGTTTGTGCTTGGAGTTTCTGAAGTCTGGGCAATCCAGTAAAATAATGAGTAGTACACTACTACAACTACATTGAGTAGTACAACTTTGCCCTTCCTACCCTCCAAAAACCCCACTCTCATCTTCATTCCTGTGAGTTTTTGTCCTGTTTTTATTTTGCTGCTGAAAAAAAAACCCAAATGGAAGAATTATGAAAATCCTGCTGCTTTTTCTCCAAGTTCTCCAGGAGTATTTTCAGCTTGGCCATTTTCACTATGGATGCAGTAGCCAAGGGTGTGTCTGCACCATTTGTAGGCTTCAACCTCCTACTGCAGAAGGACAATCTCATATGAAGGCACAAGAACAATCTCAGATAAATGCGCATGAACAATCTCAGATCTTAGATTGCATGTCCTACAGGAGAAGTAGTTCTTGTAGAGTTTATCTGTGAGGGGACAGAATTTGAGGAGGGAATGGGGAGGTTTTCGGTGAGTAGAAGCTTTTCTGTTTTCAGTGTTTCTGCCCCAAGTATAGGCCCTTAGGAGTTCCACGTACCGTTCAAGTACTGTAGTTTCAAAATTTGGTTACTGCTAACCAAGATTTCGCAATCCCTAAATTCAGTTAGGAGCCCATCCCCAAACAATTCCAACCAGTTTCAAAGAGGGAACACGGACATAGAACTGAGGGAAGTTTAGGACTACACTTCAATAAAAGGTGGCATTTCCTGAACTTCGGTCTCTTTTCACACCAGAGCAGGGAGCAGCAAGTAGCTGGCTGCATCAACATTGGGGTTTGTGACTGTGATTGCAGTCACAGAGGTGTTAAGGTGGTGTTGGGGAATTATTACCTAATTGTTTCAGTACCTTTGTGAAGATGAAACCTACTCTTCCCTGCTCCCCTTCAACCCTGAATAATCCTACATGAACTCTAAAAGATATTTACAGAAAACAACACTTCTGGCCCCAGCTGACACTGACAGTAGCAGACAAATCAGCTGCCCTCATTTACAGGTAAAGACGAGCTGGGGCTTTTAACGTAAAAGCCCATATTCATCCTGAATTAAATAAATTCTCTTTTAACAAATCACTGCTGTGCATTAGCAAAAAAAAAAAAAAAAAATAACTGGAGCTGGTGAGCTGCTGCAGTGCGATAAAGGCACATCAGACAGAGGAAATGCTGGGTTAATGTGAGCTGGTCCCCCCGGGACACCCTCACCCAAATGGTCATCGCTGAAACCCAAGTCAGCGAGGGGGCTGGCGGCTGGCAACGGCAGCAGATCAGGTTCTGACAAAGTGTGCTGCTCCAACACGCCTCTGTACAACACAATTAACTGCTTACACCAGGCGTCGCCTTGTTTCTGCCACGTTACACTTCTCACATTTCATGTAATAGTGTTTGCAAAGTGCTCCCAGTTTTCAATTAGCCAGCCCTGCCTTTCCCTCACTCTCATCTGTGCCATTCCAGCTGAATCCAGTGGGCTGCCCAGAAGTTCAGTCTCTGACACAAACTCTCAAAGCGTGCGTTTCAAAGACACTGGTGGCAGCCTTGCATTTTTATTATTTTCTTTTTAAAGCCGGTCATTAGATATAATTTATTCTGTACACTTCTGGGGAATCAAATCAGGGATATAACTTCCCTATTTGCTGCAATAGGTGTCCTAACAAAACAAGCAGTAACCACTTCATCTGCAGAATAACCTTGCTGCGAGTGTCCTTCTACCTATTGATTTGCTGATCTCCATCACAAAATCTCAAACTACTGCTTCATACCCTGCTTCCCTTTGAAGTAGACTTACATAATCGTATACAGATAAAAAAAAATAAATAAATTAAAGACCCAGGAGTTTTGCCTCCCCTCTCCATGCCCTGCAACAAAAACCACAACCACATTTGCCTTTTTTGTGTAATTACCCTTTCATATTCTTTCATACCTGGGTGAGATGGAGCACTCCGTAGGTTTTCATTAGGTGCTAAGTGCTTACAAGTACCTGCAAGGCTGTCAGGCATCTCAGAAAATACACCGCGTGATTTTCTAGGACTGCAGTGCTCTCTTCATGAACCAGGTACTGCATGGTCACTTGAAAGAGCTCATGTAAAACTTGATTTCAAACTCTCTAGGAGTTACAGAAGATTCCAACCCAGTTACAGTTTATTTGAAAAATGCAGACACTGCAGGTAGGAAGTTAAATGGTCTGACAGGTTGAGCACTGGCCTGGAAACTCCAGATGATCAGAAATCTTTGAGCAGGTTTGTGTTTGATGCACCAGTTTCAAACAACTCTCAGAAGCAACCAAACTAGCCTCCTGTAGGAATTTGATTTTTACATGTCTCAACTCAGAAAGTTCCCAGGATAGGAACACCCCAGACTGTGGAACAAGAAATGCTCTATCACACAAAACCAGATGCAAATGTAGTTCATATTCTCAGTTTTCAGAGCTGGATGTGAAACTGAGCTAAAATTATCTCCGAAACTCCAACTTTTATTGCAAGAAACTGGTTACTTCCAATTGCCTGATTTAGAAAACAAAGAAGTGAGAATGTCTTGCTTTTTTTCTTTCTTGTATTTCTGACAAGGCATCAGATGAAAAGGAGTGAAAATTACTATTTCTAAAACTTCCTTGCCACAAAGAACATCAGTTTGGAATGAAGACTAAAACCATATTTTGGTATACCTATCTGTTCTGACTTTACAGTAGTGATTGAAAAGGCAGTTGGCAATCAGTGGTATCCAGCATGGCACAGGATCCTTTCTGGCAACCCAAGAAATAAAAGACTTAAGGAAACAAAACTGAGGTATTTTTTTCTGTTGCTGGAAAACCTCTGGCTCAAACCAACCTAGGCTTGGAACAGCAATGAGCTGAAGCTGATTACACTCAGGCAGGAGTCTGAACCAGGACTGGGAATGACTCCCTGCGTGTGTGGATATTTTACCAGACATTTGGGCATGTTGGTGGTAAAACTCTTCTAATGGTTTTTTCATCAGATGGAATGTCCCCAGGTAGGTGTACACTAGAGCCTGGGTATGAACGAGTTGTAAGTGAAAATTGACCTCCCCCCTTCTTCAATATGAATTGTAAACAAAAGCATCAGGGGGAGGAGCCTGACCTCTACTCTTTGCTAACATTCCAATGTCTGGAGAAGGAATCATTTTTGGTCGAATACATTTTCAAAACACTCAGAAAGGTCTGAGATATCCACCAGGCTTCAGACCTGATCTGGAGGCCAGAGGCCCCCCTGCTGACTCTGTGGATTTGGATCACGGCCACAGAGAAACAGCAATCCTTCCAGCTTGCATTAGAAGACAATTGCCATTTGTATGCAATGTGTGAATATTCAGGGGACTTTATTACACTGAATCCAGTAAAGTTTTACTCTGTATTAAGTTATTGCAGTGTTTGAAACTGAGCTGCAAAGTTTTGATTAAAAAAAAAAAAAATCAGTGAATTCCATATGGCTCCCAGGTGTTCCTCAACCTGGTCCCCAGTTTCCCCTTTTCCTCCTCACCAGAAAAAAGAAAAAAGGGATCTGGATTTATACATAGAGATACCTTTCACTCTGCCGCCACCCTGATATTATTGTATCCAGCATTGCAGACAAAGCTTGGAGCTTCCTGCACAGTATGAGCCCAGGTTTGCTTGCCCACTACACAGCATTTACAGATGTTTTCAGGAAATTTGCTCCAGGCAGGTGAAGGAAGAAGTAAACTTTTTGGTTTTCCTCTATATTAATATTTCCTCCCTTGTCCCAACATCTATGTGTGATTCATTCTCCATTCAAGATGTTCACCTGAACAGGCACAAAGGCATCAGGATTTTATTTTAGGCCTTGTTAAGTTATTTTTTAAAGCATGTTTGTGAGTTTTCTTTCATTCAGGTTATCTAACCACACAAAGTGTTTGCGTACAACCAAATCTTAGAGGTACCATCTTAGAAGTCACTTCCAATATTTTCCTTTTATTTATGATGTAAAATGTTGCAGCGCAGAAACAGTCTTAACAGCTTTCTTGGTCAATTTGCTTATTTATCTTGATAGAAGAAAACCATAGTAAAATTTAAACTGATTCAGATATTTTTCAATTACAAACAAAAATGGTTTTACATTGTGCCATGTAAAAGCACAGAAAAAAACTGCACTTTCTCATTCTTTTTCCCCCAATTTTTAAACTTAGAGACTTCATAAATGCAATTTTACAGAATTCTACTGGAAAGTCTGCTGGCATTTTTGTGGCTACAGGACAAACTGTTTTAAGCAGGTTAAAAAAAAAGAATCACACCAAGACATGGAAAAGATCAGGTAATGCTCCCTGTGATTTTGAGATAAGTTAAATAGACTTCCCTACATTCAACTCCTAAGTCTAATTGTTTTCCAGACACCCACAGACACCGCAGGAAAGTCAAGGATAAAAAGCAAAAGCTCACGTGTCAACGAAAAAAAATTACATTTTCCTACTGAAGACAACTTTAGAACAAGGGAAGGGGATCAGCACAACCGAAGCTGTACAAGACTCAATTTTGTGGAATATCTTTGTTCCTTTTAAGTGGGGAAAACCAGTGCAGCCCTTTGCCCAGGAAAGCTTGTCCCTTTTACCCAACAGCTACTGCTTGTTCCCTGCTCTCTTCCTCCCTCTGCCCAGTCTCTGGGTTGTTCTGCATTTCCCCACTTTCCACACTTAAATTACCTTTCAATACAGGGCCCCTTCAGCCACTGGAACTTTTTGAAATACATACATGCAGGTGACAGTTGTCTAGGGAGAAGTACATTTCCTTCTTCTGGTCCTTTCCGCTGGAGTTGATGCCACACAATTCCCTAAATATGGGTGTTTGCCATGGCAACAACTGCAGCACAGTTTTGCAGAACTTGCCCCTTAAGTGGCTTAATGGATATGGTATTTATTCCCTTTCTGAAGATTTAGCTTCAGTGACACATTAATACAAACATAAATGGAGCAAATATTTGTGTGCTTCTTGGGAATAACAAAGGCACGTTTATCTGATACACACAGAAAAGACATTTTTGAACCTCATTAATACATGAGTAGAAGTCAATGGAGGAAAATGGATCTTGTTAACTGGCTTCTTGGATACCAATAAGCATCTCATTTGCCTTAAACATATCAACCTAGCAACACTATTTATTCAATATAGAATAATCAGTGACATTAGAGAGCCCCAGCATTGCACACAGAGGAATGATTAATCTATTATTCATTCCACAATAAAAACTCTGAGGGATTTACCATATGAAAAGTGATATTCAGAAAAGGAGGTGGTATTTTTTTCCCCCTGACCTGTATGGGAATTCCCGTCCTGTGGGATGAATTCCATTGAATAACATTGAGATTTTTGGTTGCGGGTTTTGCCTTTTCTTTATTTTTTTTTTTAAGTACCTTTCCTTCCTGCAAGGCAAAAAAGAGATTCCAGAGGACTCTGAGACTGAGTATGTGGTATGAAAGCACAGGCATGGAAATTTGTACAGGCTGTATCACTTTTATGCCCTCTGAAGAGATGGAATTGTATTGATTTGAGAAGGAGAAGCACCTTTTTTCCTCACTGGTGCCCATCTTGCCAGGATGGTTGGTGTTGACACAAGGTTTTATGCACACACAGACACTTGTGCATGTGCAGAGTCCTGTGTACAGCTGTGAAAAACAGCTGTAAACCTTACACAAAACTGTCATCAGCCAGGTGTCCATATCCAGGGGATATCCACAAGTCTTACACGGCACCCAGGAGCTAAAAACACCTCTGGGGACACTTTCCCTGCACACGCCAGCACAACACCAGCTCTTGAACCAGAGCACAGCCAGCTACCTCCACGAAGGCCACGAAACAACCAGACTGTGCACCTGCTTTGCAAAGTTTAGATGCAGCCATTAATTTTTTTCATCAACTATTTAATAATTATTAAGAATCATTCTGCTTACTCTGCAGCAACAGCCTTGGCCTGAGCTACAGCACACCAGCAATTGAGCCCTGTGCATGAACAGATGCACAGCTGTGCATTTAATTGGTGTCAAGGTGGCACCTGAAAAGCAGTTATTTGAATATAGATTTAAATAACAGGACAGGTGACTTGCAATTACTACATGCGCATTTGTGTGGACAGCTTGGGATTCTGCTGTTTCAAAGACCAAAACTTTTTAAATTTCTTTCCTTCAGGAAGTTTCTTCGGGAAGCTAAGAGGCCATTACAATCAAGGATAACTTTTGTGTAAGTAAGCACTACGTAGAAATTATAGAACTGGGATTTAGATCATGAAACTGTCTAAAAGGCAAGTTGTTATTTGATTTTGAAATGTAATTGAAAATAAGAATAATGAAGATAATTCCAATTACTCTGGAATGGCCTTCTGCTCCTTGCAGGGTGTGCAGTGATTAACTAGCCTTTTATAGCACTCCATTTTTTTTTTTTCCCTGTGATGGAAGATTTACCCAGGAATCTTTGGGTAAGAATAATTTGTTTTGGCAAAGATATTTGCAGTAGAGTGGGGGGAGGGTGCTAACCTCTGTCTTAGCCCACTCAGCCCTTCTGGGCTGCCAGGGCAGGCCACGGGAGTAACTGGAGGAGGAGGATTCTCCATGCCAGTTTGAGCAGGCAGCAAACCATGGACACAACTGCAACTCTGACCATTCTGGCTACCATAAAATTAACCTCAGGGCTACATCACAACCTACTGGCCTCAGCAGGCCTGTAAACACCACAGAACTGAGTGCTGGTGAAAAGCAAGCTGCACTTCTAAGGACCTCTGATGAATTCTCCCACTTCACATTGTTGGACTCTGAATAAGCAGACCTCATTGGTGCATTTCTTTTTCCTTTCACTGTTAATTTTGGAGAGTCCTACTGGCACACATGAGTTATGTGTTTGTTTCAGGATATTCTAGCAATGCACTAGGCTGAAAGCAGTGGTGGCTTCTCTCATCAAGAACTCTACTGCATCTTACCACTTGTCACCCTTGTGCGTCTCTATTGAACTCCAGAGATTGCTGAGAAAACACTTACTTTATGATGACTAGAATAAGGGTGCTGTTTTTTGCCACAGCTTATCTAAAATTATGCAAAACTCCGAGATATGCGAGGCATATAGAAAGGAAGAACAAGGCCTTTAATTGAATTCAAGATCCATTTCAACTGAATTGCTAAACCCCTAAAACAGAAGAGCAGTTTTGCATTCTGCTAACATAATCCACCTCCATCCATGTTGCTCCCCATGAGTCACACACACATAAACTCTCAGAGCACAAGATGCAAGAAAAGACCACATAGCAAGCAGCTGAATCAGCCTCTCCTTTTAGGCCATATATTTGCCCATGAAAATAGTGAATATTGAGACAGGACTATTCCAACTGTCATCTACAGCTCTTTGTTTGTGATAAGAAAGGAAATTTCTTCACTTGGAAATTCCAGTTTTTGTGCCAACAGCTGCATCGGTTCCTCTGCTGCTGTCAATAACTGCGTTCACTTCAGACCTTTCTAACACAGCATTTCAGAAACTGCTTCTTCTCAGCTCACAGCAGAGTAATTCCCTCTGTAGGGCTGTGGCTCCTGGAGGAGCCAGCATTTTTGTATTACTGTCCTCTAAATTAGTTTGTTACATGGACAAGTGAAATGACAAGGGCAATTAATAAGCAGAAGCACATTCCCTGGTTCCAGAGATTCAGGCCCTCAAAGCTGCTATCTACAGATCCTACAGAACAAGGGCAGAGAGGCAGGGCTGGAATGTGACCCGCTGGAGCATTTCCCTGCTGGATGGCTGATGGAAGAGCACTGGGATGTGCCTTTCCTTGCTCTCACAGCCTACAGGGGATAGTCCAGCAGCAACCCTCACCCCACTGCCCTGCTCTGCCCACATTCCCCTGAGTATCAACACAGCTCCTCTCTCCCTCTCCACTGCTCCTCTCCTGTAACCCTCTGCCCCCCTCCCTCCCTGTGCTGATGTATTCCCACAGTCCTACCTGAGTTACTGCATGCAGCAAAGCCCTTTTCTTGGTCCAAGTCAGCCTCCATGGCCCAAAGCAGCACCCACAACCTCCAGGAAGGGGTTGACTGAGGCAGGGGAGAAATATTCCCTTGCTCTGGCCAGCAATGGCACTATGAAGGCACCGGAGCCCTGCCTGGCCAAGCGCCTGGGGCCAGCATCTCACAGCAGCTACCTCAGGGTGCGGAGGGTGGAGAGGCAGCCCAGGGCCAGGTGAACTCCTCAGCCCACTCGCAGCTGTGGAAATGAGTTTCTAGATCATTCACCTCACCGCTGCACAAACAGATTTTCTGTGCAGCCCCCAAGCCCTGAGGGTAGAGGGGACATCTCTCCTGCACTGCACCCACGGCTGGGGGAGACAGGAGACAAGCCCCTCAGAGAAGCCCCAGCAGCTGTGTGGCAATGGGGGGAGCCTGGGAGCCATGGGGGGGTCCCCAGGAGGGAGAGGTGCCCCCATCTCATTGTCCCCATGCAGCAGCAATCAATAGGGCTCTAATTACCACTGCTGCCGTTTGGTCCCCCTAAACAGGGGGAGCCCAGCTTTGTGCCCGTCCTCCCACTGAGGATGCAGCTCTGTAAAACTACTCCTCTTATCCTTCTTTACATATTTATTACAGCTCCTTAGGCTGATCCATGCTAACCAAAGGAAAGGGACCAATGGAAAGGGGCCGGCTTGTGCCAGCAATCCCCAGACTGTCAGGCGATCACTGAAGATTGGACAGGTCCTGATGAAATAAATGTTGGCTGCTGACTCTTCCAATTTTGCAACACTCCTCTGTGTCACTGGAGCAGCCTTGTCCAAGATTGAGATATTTGCAAACTGTCATCTTTCATAAATATCTGCCTTGAGTGACACTTTGCCCCCCTCCATTTCCCTTTGAAATGTACCTAGCTGGCACGGAGCCTGCGGGATTTCATTGCTTGTGATAGGTGATTAGCAAAGAGATGATTTCCTCCTCCCTCCCCCTCCTCCCCTCTGCCAAAGGGCTGAGTGACAGGTCCAAAAGGCGAAAGGCAGACTGGGGAAGCAAATCTGCCAGAGGCAGAAGTGATGACACTCCGAAAACACTTCATTCATCTTGCCAAATTACAGGCTGGGCTGGGGACTGATGGAGACTGGAGGAGGGAGGGGGGGTGTGTGTGGATAATCTCCTGCCTTTGCCTTGCGTGTTCTGCGCTCAAAAACATTGCAAAGCAGCTCCTGGAGCTTGAAGGATGCACCCCAAACCCCCGCAATTTCTGCTCTGTAATGCTCCCAGGCGAGCTGCTACCTGGCTCTGCTGGTAGCCTTGTGACGAGGAGCATTGAGTGTCTTAGTCATGGATGTCAGATCCCCTCAGCTCCCACAGGCTTCCTGCCTAGACATCAACAATGGGGGCTGAGAGGGAATTTCAAACTGCAAAACAAAGTAGGAAGTGTCTGGGCGTCCCAGACACTGGAGCTGGTGCTGCCTGCACAGCCTTCCCCTAATTTATCTGGCAGGGAACTGCTCAGAGGGCAAACCAGGTATTTGTGCTTGAGAGTTTTCCTGTGTCTGTTTTGGGAACCTTTGAGAGGTAATTTGGGAATGAAAACAGGTGTGAGACACTGGTGATGCTGGTTCTCCATGAGCTGGCATGTCTTCTGAGCAACAGCAAAAACTACTTGTGTGCTTGGACAAAGTTCTGCATAAAACTTCCTTTTTTGAGAAGAATACCGTTTTGCAATGAGAAATCCATTGAGGTTCTTGTTGTGTTTTTTCTTTTTTGTTTTTGTTTTTGGTTTTTGTTGTTGTTGTTGGGTTTTGTTTTTTTTTTTTCTCCTTGAAATATTATCTAAGAAATGGCTTTATTTGGGCTTTTTAATTTAGGGAATTTATTTCGTTTTCTGGGTTTGAAGTGGCTGCCTGTCTCAAATGTAATTACTTTTTTTTTACCTTACATTTAATGGTTTAATACTGAAATGTTTCAGACTTGCCAATTAACTACATCAACCCAAAGTATTTTTCTTGAATTCTCAACATGCCCCAAGTCTATTCTATTTACATTTTCAGACTTGACATTTCCTTTTAACAGTGAGATTGCTAACAAAGGAAATTATGCTTTCCTCCTGTCTTTGCCAATGGACATTGTAAGCAGTGATCATTGAATCTTAAATTCACTTTTCCAACTGAAGAGCAAGTCAGTTATTTCAGATGGTGCAACTGAAAGTCTCTCTCTTCTGTCATCCTGAAGTACTTCAAGAGATACACAAACCACTCCTGAAGAATGAGAGAGAATGATTTTATGTTTAATAATACATGAGTTTTTTGTAACATGCCAAAGGGAGAACATCAGATTCTGGTCTTTCCTAAGCTAGTCTAAGACCTAGGGTGCACTCAAACACAGACTTAATGCTGTTGTAAAAACTTATTTGAATTTTGTTATAGCAGAACTTACAGCTCAAATAGATGCTGATGTCACTTTTCATTTTTACTCCTGTAAATGAAGTCTTGGCTGGCTTTCTGCAGCATCATCTCTCAGTGGTATCTCCCAGGATACACTGAAAATGGAGACCAGGGCATAATAAAGTGAATTACTAAAAAAAATAGATGCCTTATACATTACAGAGTGAAGTGTCTACTCTAGACAGGAGAAATGGATCATCTAAAATGATCCTTAGCTAATCATCCCAGAATCAAAAATATCAGGGGTGGAAATGATGAATGGCACTGTCTGTCTGGAACTGCTTGATATAAGCGTGTTTACCAGGAATTTATTTGCTAAATTCTATTCAGCAGAAGTAATCCTGAAGAACATAAGAATTTTCTAACAGTTGAATCCAAACATAACGTGTTTTTTCTCTTGAGCACTAAAGATGTGCTCAACTGGGACTCAGAATCTGCATGTTCCCAGCTGCTGGCTGCCCTATATCCAAGTGCTTAATGCTGTCAGCTGGAAAAGACATTTCACAACAACAAAATTATTAGATTTTTTTTTTCCTTATTGTATCGGCTTTTGCTTCTAAATTGGAAATGCTGGAAAACTACCATCATTTGGTGTTGGAACTGGAGAGTACCATCAAACATAAAAATAAAGTGCGGGAAGGATCAAACCCTTTCCAGTAGATTTCACTACTAAAAAGTGTGGGAAAAGAACACCCCAAAACAACAAACAAACAAAAAATAAAACAAACAAAAAAATCTGATGCCATTTATTCTGAGAAGTTCTGTTCTGTCATCACTCAGCTTCAAACAGGTAATTGAACATCACGTGCAGTATGAGGTAGGCTGGCCTAACACTACAATATCCCTCCCCCTTCAGACTGAGCAATCTGGTAGGAGAAATTACAGTGAGTTTCTCAAGGACAAACATTGAGTTTGTGATGGAACAGGGACTCAAACTTGGGGGCCCTTTGCGTCCCTCCAACCACCTCCCAGCTTTATCCGTGTTTGCACACACCCAGACCTGCAGTCACAACAGAAGGAGGGAGAGTAGGAATAAGCAAATTTGCGTGTCAGCACATGGACAAATCACCCAGTTCTGCACCTACAGAGGAGCTCAGGTGAAGCTGAAGCACTTCCACAGATACTTGCAACTGAAAGTAAAAGTCCTTCTCAGCTGTCCCTGTAGCTTAATTATTTTCCCTGCAAAATGAGAATAGGAGAGAGAAGAGATTCCTCATCCAGAGTGCTTTAGGGTGTTGGGGGCTGTGACGCCCAGCTCTGAAAGCAGCTCAGGTGAGTGGTGCCTGCCAGCGGGAGAGCAGCTGAGGCTGTTGCTGTCACCTTGGGGGCGCCTCCTTGGAACTACGGGTGAGGGTCTGGATCTGCGGAGAGGAGCAGGATTCATGCATCTGTTTAAGATTTCCCAGGGGTCATCTCCAAGGGTTCCTCACTCACACCCAGATGTTAGATGGCTCTGCATCAAGGCAGTGAGGCGTCTGAAGACTGTCGTGGATGTAGCCATCTAATTTCTGGAGATAAGGAGAAAGTGATGAATGCTACATATGTGAGCATGAGATGTGGTGTAACCCATCTGGCCACCTATAAACACATGTGTTGTACCCATGACAAGTTAATTGTGCATTAATCAGGATATAATCTCATACTGCTAATGCAAGTCATGATGTAATTTTACCTTTACTACCTTACAACTATGGCCATTATTATCCTGTAATAAATTGTATCACTTCAGACTGATGAATGACACTAGTTAATGTCTCTCCACCTAATTTGTTATTTCACATGTTGATGTAGCATTACTTTGGTTTGGTTTTTACCCAGGGAAGCTGCCTTACAGTTGTCTTTGCTGGACTTTTCCAGAACACTTGCAACAGAAGAACAAAAAAAGAAATTGGTATTTGTTTTTATTTAAAAATAAAAAGAGGAAGATTTTACCAGAGACAGTTGTTTGCTTTTGTTGGGATATTCCTTTCCAATGAGCCCTGCTCTGACCACAAACAGAGACACCTCAAGCAGCAATAACCAAAAATGCTGTCTTGGAATTTAACACACATTTGACCACATTGCTGCATTTTTTTTGCAGCATTTTTTTGTTGCATGTTTGATGCAAGAATAAATAACTGCACATCCCCACTGCTCCCACACGATGCACACAGGCCCACTTGCTCAGTGGCAAACAATTTAGATGTGGCTTAAGAAGAAAAATGTGTGTGTTGGAATGATACAGTCACTTTTTTTTTTGGCTCTTCAAATTCACCTCCTTGCTTGCACACCTGGTTGTCCGACCCTCACACCTTGAAGCGTTCTGAAGTTCTGAGTGGTGGTTGCAGAACACTTTTTTTTTTNTTTTTTTTTTTTTTTGGTGATAAATAGGGGAATACGGAGAGGGGACAGAGATCTAGAATGAGTTATTTTTCTAATGTTTTTCCATTAAGCAGCAGCTGCTGTTTCCAAGCTGTCAGCTCTGTTGCCAGGGTGATTTTGTGCGCATGGCGCGGAGCGGGGCTGGCGGGTTCGGCGCATCCACCCTCCTGCCTGGGAATGTCCCTGCCTCAGTGAACTCCTGCGTGAGCGAACCCCTTCCTCTGACTCGGGTGGGAATCGGGCTGCAGGAGCACAACTTGCTGAGGTCATTCAGCGCTGCGCTATTCCACGCTGGCACAGCCTTGTTGTCCTCTCCCCTCCCCGTGAAGTGGAGCATATGAAACGTTTCATTCTGACATTTTAAATTTCGCATATAGTTCCTGGTCTTCTCCTCAAAGGACACAACAGATAATCCAAGTAAGATATTCAACATTTCAGGCGGTGGCAGCAAACACAGCCCACAAACCAAAAGCGACGTTCAAGTGTCTGCACAATGCTAACCAGTGACTTCAGTGGATCAACTTCTCCCTCTAAATGTTGTGTGAGGGTTAAAGAGCTTTGTTGAGCTACACAGAGGACAACAGAGTCATCTTGCACAGAACAGTGTTTACACTCCAAGCACAGAAACAAGGGGCTAATTTTGTTCTGATATGAAACTCAGTTTGCCTTCCAAAGTGCCACATTTTTCCCATCTACCAGGTAGGACTCCAAGACAGGGAGAGCACCTTTTTCCATGGTTTGGGCATTATGATCAATTTATGGTTCCTGAGTGTCTAATGAATGCAGTAAGAAAGGTAAAATGTTCACAATTCTTTAATATACTGGTGAGAAAACCTTATCAGTTTACTGGAGAATCACAAATGGCAACAGGTCAGATCAAATTTCTCATGTGGCATAAAATCATAAATGCAGTTCCCAGGGCTACCTCAGCTTTAATAAAATGAAGTCATCCATGTGTTGCTTTGTATTAATATTGCAACTAGGTTTAAGCATATATGAGCCATGATTTTTCCTCAAGTGTTAAATCAAATTGAATCACAGGTTTTTATGAGTGATAAAATGATAATAGACCAGATCTGGTCAGCTAGGATAATAACTTGATTCAGTACTTTGGATGTAAGTGTTTAAGATTTCCACAATAAAACTGTAATGTTATACCCTAAAGTGTGTTAATAACATTAAGTGATGTAACAGTGAAAGCGAACTGACAGAATGTAATACCCATAGGGCCATCATAATAGAAATAATTTATAATGTAACAGCAATAAAATCTTTAATGTTATCTCAATCCAGTCCTGTCCCCAAGTCTGGGGTTTCAGATTACATGTGATTTTTTTCTATGCATTTAAGTGTTAACTTAAAATAATTAAGAAAATGGTTTTCAAAGTGGAAGAGCCTTTCAAAGTTGCTGACCTGATAATAATATTATTAACTCTTTCCTTCCTACCAAATTCCCGTGTGGCCAGTAGCTGACACAAAAGGAGGTACATCTCTTTTGCTTCCATTTTTTTTCCTTTTAAAAGCAATATGCAGCAATCGAGGAATATGTAGGACTACCATACTACATGAAAGAGGTATCCCATCCTCACCATTTTCACATCTAAACACAAACCCAAACCACTCTGTAAAAGAGTTGGAACAAAGACCCAGTAAAAGTCACCACACCATAAAAACCAGGTTCATGCTTGTGGCTACTTACAAAAGAGAGAGTAAGCCAATGGGGTGTCTTCCATCCTCACTGTGGCAAATCAGAACTTGTCCTGGAAGGGCTTGATTGGATATTAGCAAATCTCCTTCCTGGCAAAATGTTGGGATAAATTCCCCAGAGGACCCATGAGATCTACAGTCAGATCTTTAAGAACAGAACCGATCAAAAATCTCTAGGGTGTGGACATAATGTGCTTTATCCAACCTATTAACAGAGAGGTAAATCAGAGAACCTCATGTATATGACAGAGACATTTCCTCCATCTCAGGCAGCATAAATATATTTCCAGGAATCACAATATGGACTGAAGTTTAATATCCCTTAAGACAGTGGTCTTTAGGAGATAAAGAGCTTTTTTGCCTATTATTCTCTTCAGAACATATGAAAAGAACTGACTGGACAGACACGTGCAGAGATCTCGCAGAATGTGTGCAGAAACATAACATTTAGAAGTAAGCCAAAAACAATCTTTAATACTTAAACCAAGATTTATTTGTTTCAAGGTAAGGTATCATTTTATTCCTTCTTCCTGATCAAATTGTTTGCTAAGAATATTGACTGTTTTAGGCAGGAATACTGAGGGCTTTCTATAATGTATGCCATACCTCAGAGGAGCCAAACCAGAATAAATTCAGCATCTGAATTCTCTTGCAAACCCATCCAATCCACAACTAATAACCTGTGTCTTTAGAAAATACTTCAGCATCAGACATACAAGATAGTTATTGTGCAATTAAGAGAAATCCTCTGACTCTCAGGTTCTCTCTGGACTCACCAGGGAATGCAGAAAAAAAAATAACTGGAACTGAACAAAGAAGCAGCTTATCATCTTGAAATATGCTGGGTTAATCGTCCCTTTAAAAGCAAATGTATTAGGAAAACATCAGATCCTTAGCCCTCTGTGACATAATTACACAGGCTTCTGATTAAACAGAGGCTCTCATTAAGTACAACATTTTCTTTTAGTTTCTTGTTGGTTGTTGGTATTATTGGGCTTCCTGCCCAATTCCAGCCAGGCTACCATATGAACAGTGAAAACAGCCAACATTGTTAATACAATAACAACAACAACATTTGGCACTTCCAGCATTCCCTTGATCTCAAAATCTTGCAGCAATTTACAGACATTCCTTGGGTGCACCAGGTGACAAAGTGGTGGAGAAGGTAAGACTAACCATGCCCATTTTACAGATGGGTTAAGCAAGGCAGAGAAGGATTCACGTGGCTTTCCCTGTCTGCTAGAAAGTCAGTGGTGAGATCCAGAAGTCCTGAGGAGAAAACCACTTGGAATTACTGTTTCAACAACCACTGAACTTTGTTCCTCTCTCTTTAATTGCTGTTGCTCTTTACAGGTTCCTTGTAGCAGAAGAGGACTTGTGCTGTGAAAAATCAAGCAGGGATGCAAATCGTAAGGAAGAGGCAATTAAGCATTGCTTATGTTTTGTAGTTTAAGAAAGCCTGGTACAATTTGTCGCCAAAACAGATTTGTGTGTGTTTACATAAAGCAGTAAGGACCTATTTTTGGCCAGCTAAGATATGAAGTTTGCCCAGTGGGTTAAAGTGGTAAGTAACAGAAGGACGTTTTGGTTTCCAGGTCACCAAATCTGGCCCTTCAGACACAGGTAGAGAGGCTTCTTTGCAGAGCTCCACTGCTGGGACTGTAAGGAGAACATTTTTGCATGGGATAAGGGGCACATTTATGAATGCACAACCTCTGAGCTGCCAACAGCACTGAGCTTTTGTCCTCCCATCATCCTGATCCACTTTTGGCAAAGGTACTCCTCCTGCAGTGGCTGGGAAGGGGGCTCTGGTGGACTGGAATGGATTTATGTGGCCAAATTTACAAAAGAAAGCTCCAGTCTTCCGCCTGAGAAAAGGCTGATTCAACTTTTGTCCTGCACCTGAAAACACCTCAGATGCTGAAAGCTGAGCAGAGCTTACGTTTGCTAATCATGGTGAGGATACAGGAGGAAAGTTTTGCAGAACACAGAGTTACCCTTCACACAGAAGGGTTTAATCCCTAAGATTAATAAACACTTCTCACTGGTGTGCTAGCTAGTAGGGAGAGTCACTGCTGATTTACCGGATTTCTGCCACAGCCAAATAATCCTTTATCTCTTTAGCCTAAAAGAGAGAACTTTGCTATCTACGAGCATGAAGTGTTAAACTCCTCTTAGACAGTGAGGTTTAGAAACAAAATCTCACACAGTGAATATAAATATCATCTGTATCCAGCTGCACCAGTGTGGATTTTCATTGGCACTGCTGTGAATTATTTGTTACTGATACACACCAACACCCCCTGATTTGGAAGCTCAGGTGCCCCTTCCTGGCTGCAAAAATAAAAACATAACACCCATGTGGAAACCTAATGGAGCCAGTATCAGAACAAGCTTTTAGGTCTGTGTGCGTGCACTACAAGAGTAACAGAGGTGGAAACCTGCTTGTCACTTATTCAGCTGGATATGAACAACTGGCTTCAAAAGAAACTCAGGAGTGAAAGATTAAAGGGAAGGTGACCATGAACTCTCCTTTCCCCAAAGAAGTTCAAAGCTTCCTGATTTAGGTTCTTATCGCACTATAAAGAGGGGAAGCAAGGAAGATAAAAATTTAAAAATAAATGATCTTTAAGAAATTATCCTCATCTGAGTGTCCTCCAATATGTCTGGTCCTCTAAGTGTTAAGTGAATTGTAACTAGATCCTAGGGAGGCAGTTGCAACCTGGTTATCAGTGGCAGTAAATGGAAGATAATAGCCCCACTAGAGAGTTATGAAATGGCTTGTCTTTGAGCTGCCAAAGTGTTTAGGCTCTCTTTTATTATATTCACAGCAGTAATCCGATATGTCCTGACTTCTGTCATCTGTATGTAATGCTTATCAACTCTCTGCCAGTGATTCACCCCCTTGTCAGGGACAATTATTCCTCAAAGTGCTGAGGTTACGACTGAAGCAATATTATGACTGGAAAGAAAATATGAAAGGTGCAGCATATCACAGCGAGCAATCTTGGAGCTGACGTCAAAGTGGAGGAGAACATTGTTGATAAAAAAATAAGGCATAACAGGAGGGTTGCACTGCTGCTCCCATAGCACTCCTGAGCTCTGCTAAGGTCATGCATACCTGTGATGATGGTGATGGAAGATTTTCCCATTATTTTATTGGAGCTAGGTTTCCATACTTCCCTGGTTAGGTGTCTCTCTCAATCTCCATTCTATGTCCCCATTTAAAGCCACTTAAAACTGAAGAGGCAGCGTGTGTTCTGTCCCTCTAAATTTGCAGACAGGAGCTCAGCCCAGGAAATTCATTTTCCTCCAGAGGACCATAAAATGAAAAGCATAATCTAAGGGACAGAGGGCCCAATTTGCAGTTTTCGAGTTGCCTGAAATTACAGCAACACCTGTGGTGAAATTCTGATCCAAGCATGTTCAGACCAACCTGTTCCATCACTCTTTTCGATGCCTCAGGCAAAACAGAAGTAAATTTTGATCCTGAGCTTGTGACTAGGGGAGTGCCCTGGGGATACTGAAGTCCTGGCACCACGAGGGCAGTGCTGGAGAGCAGAAGGAAACCTGGGATCAGGGCACGGCCTTGGAGCACCAGAAGCTCAAGGCCACTGGGAGAGCGAGTGGCTGTGGCATTTCTTTGTCTCCTCTCATAGCAAGGGGTGACTGTGGCTTGGGAGCTTTGTCAAGGGCAATGAGGAAAAGCAGCTGGTCAGTGAATATAATGGTGGAGACAGGGAGGCCAGAGAGGGGTGGCAGATGGTCCCAGGGGCTGTCCAGCTGACCAACAGCAGCACCTATGCCCTGTGTGCACATGTGGCACCAATCCAGGATGGGTTCTTAGGTGTCAGCCAGTACATAATTCACTGGACTGAGGGTTTCAGCCTACAGAGTAACAGAAGTGGAGGAAAACAATACCTCTCTGTGGTGTTTTGATAGTCCTTGGGCCCTATAAGTACGGTGCAAACTCTGTATTTCAGTCCATTTTGCAAACAAGGGGTTGAGCAAGGCCATTTCCCCGCTTAGAGGGTCACAGGGGTCCAATTGCAAGGTCGGGGAGGCCCCAGTGAGAAGGCAAAACAAGAAGGGTTGGAGCAGGGAAGGAGGGAGGAGGCAGCCAGAGCTGAAAAGAATGATGTCCCAAATCAGCTGGCTCAAACCAGAAAGTGGAGCCACTTCTCTGGACGTGGAGCTGAGTGCAAGCCAGGCCTTTTGCAGGGTTTGGTGCTGCCACTGGTGCTGGGATGTTTGGTGCTTCCTGCCCATGCACCCACAGGAGCCCACAGGGGTCCCAAGGGTCACGAGCAGCAGGGTCAGCGGTGCTTCCATCGGGGGGGAAACATCCTCCAAAAGCACTGAGGAGAGAGAATGAATCACTGTGCCTCGTCTAATATATTGCAGTAATGTAATATAACAGCAATAACCCCCAGAGTACCATCTGGTGAACTTGTGACTAAACACAGCTTGTTTTGCTCAAGGCACACAGGCAATGGACAAGTATATATTTTATTCCTCCGCTTCACCCTGCCCAAGCACAAGTGGTAGCAGAGCTATTTCTGGGAATTTTAGACCATCTACAAATCAGGGCTGCAAGCAGTTATTTCTCCCCTATGAAACACACAGGCAGCTCGCTCTGCAGGAGGGTGCTCAGCAGCATAAACTCCTGAGTCTCAGTTATGGCCACCAAAGTAGACAGAGCCTGATCTCAGCTGCTCACTCCGTGTTTCTGGAGCTGCGAAATCCCCCGTTGAAGTCCTGTGTGTAGGTGGATGTTTCAGGTGATATTTCCCAGGGATGCAGCAAGCCTAATTCACCCATGAAGAATATTGGTGACTAGCTGCTCTGACCTTGGTCAGAGTTAATCCTGCAGGAATGAAAAGGTTCAGATTTCAGTATGAACTGGAAGAAAAGGGAAGGGAGGAGGAGCAGCCCCCTACTAAGATAAAGACACGACCAGTGGCTGTGCCATCAGTTACAGCATTGCTTGCATTTGGCATTATATTATGAAAATATCTATTCAGAGGGGAAGATGAGATCAAAGACGATATTTCCGTAGCGATGACTTCAGCTCCACTTCACCCTGCTCCCTCTCCTCCTCCCGTCCTTCGCGTTTCAAGGCTCCTGCTCTATTCATCCTCTCCGTGCCACCCCAGGTTTGTAACACCACATCATCAGCAGCACTAATAACCCGTGATTCTTTCCCCCCATTGTGTTTGTCAGAGTCAGTAATCTGGGCACTACGGCGGCGCGGCGCTGAAAAGCTACCGTGTGTTCCTATGGCAACCGGCTAATCCGCAGGTGGAAGGTGATTGGGCACCTTTTGCACCGGAACAATAATTTGAAAGATCTTTTTCAGTGTGCTGTTCTGCGGCATGAGTTCATTGTGCTGCAACCCACCGTGAATCGTTATAAGCTGTCAGGAAAATGCAGCCGTGGCCGCACAAATCACGGCCAGGAGAGACGACGTCTTCCAGCAACGAGCCCTTGAAATATTTCACGGCAGGTTAAGAGGCCAAATTGTGTATGGCGAGATGTATTGTATAGGATAAAACAAAGAGCTTGTATAATAAGCCCAATGCTGACAGTCTCCAAGTCAGGGAATCCCAGTGAAGTGTAAGGCTGTGCATGAATATGAGTTTTCCTGAGCTGTGGAAGGAAAACAGCCATAATAAAAGAAAGTGCTGGGCAGAGCTCCCACATTCAACTCTTCCAAAACCAATTACTCCCACCTGGCTATTCCCATTTCTCCTAAAACATCTCCTGTTACAGAAGAGAATTTAATATTCTCTAATTGAAACCCCTAATTTAAGGCATTTGCTTGCTATCCTCAAAGTCTGAAATCCTGGCCTGGACTTTTACAGGGTGATTAGATATCGCAGAAGTCTCAAATTTTTGGATATTCAAAGTCAAACTAAGGAACCTTCCAGAAATATACAACGTTTCCTTTGAAAGCCAGGCTCTGTTATATTTCCCACAGTTGAATAGTCTGTACTTGAGGCAGGGAGTGATTTTCCCTGCCCATGTCAGGGGGTTTGGAACCAGATGATCTCTAAGCTCACTTCCAAACCATTCTAGGTTTCCCCGATCTTTCCAAGTAAACCAGCCCAAACCACAGAGCAAGTGCAGCATAGGCAACGAGAGAACAAACACCTTCATACCATCCTCAAGCAACAGTCTCTGTCATCTGCTGTCTATGTCTAATTTCTACTCTTTTTTCTTTCCTTTTTTTGAAAACACTGGACAAGAAATAGTAGATATAGATAGAAACCTCTTTAAAGCTCAGCTGTAGAAGCAGATGCATTTCCCATACAGCCATTGCAGTGGAAAGTGAGAGCAGATCATGGAAATGATGTAACAGGCCCTGTCACAGGAAGATAAAAAAGGGAAATCTGCTAAAAACTTAAATAAGAAGAGCGAAATAGCACGAGTGCTTCTTTACTTCAATTTAATCACATTGAAGAAAGAATGTCTTCATTAAGTGCCTGGACTTAATAAAAATGTCAAAAACTCCCATTGCAAAAATCATCTCTTTCAAGATTTGTTGGAGTGCTGGAGGAGAAAACTTGAAAATAGAGGGCAAACAGAAACTTTAGGTTATTAGGTTATGACTTCCAAGGCTGTGGCTTCAAAAGCTTCCCTACATTTACTGGACAAAGATTCCAACCTGGGATGCTTCCATCTAAAGCAAATTTCCTCAGTATGAGACAATGAAGTCAGTGTCTCATTTACAGCTGAAGAGTTTCATAAAGCAACGTGTCCACTGAGAGCTGAATCAACAAACAACCAGCACAGAACAGATTCTCAGATTCTGCTTTTATGACCTAACTGCTTTGCTCATCCCAAAGCAGGATGAATAAAATGGACGAGGCAGGTTCACATACTCAATCCGAACTGTCAGAAGAAAAACTTGGATGGGGTCTGGCATATCCCCCCCAGGATACTGAGAGATTATTGAATATTCTACAGCAAGTATCAGTGTCTTCCTCTCTCGTCCCCCTCCTGCCTTTCACCGACCTTATAATTCAGAAATCTTCCCAAAGAAAGTTTAACTGAAACAGGCAAATCTATCAGAAATTTTCTTAATAAACTATTTCCAGAAAAGTATAAAAACAACTTTTGACCATCTTTAATTGTGAAATGTATTGATTGTTCTTCTCAAGTATTTCAAGCCTTAAAATGACATATTTTTGTTCCTTTCAGAGGATTTGGATAGATAGCATTGTTTTTCTTTCCAAAGCACATCAAAGAGCTCAAATTTTGGCAGGCTTTCTGTTTTCTTTAAAAAAGAGAAAGGGGGGAAAAGAAAGAAAAACATCAGCAAAACAAAGCTAAGAATAACTGCTCTTTTCTGAAGAGTTGTGGGCTTCTTCACTTCCAGATTCATGTCATGGTGCTCACTTCAGGGAGCTGCTGAGACACAGAGCCTGGAGGTGGGGAGGAGGAGAGGAATGGAAAGATCAGAGAATTGGCAAAGGACTCAGAGCCTTTTCCCTCTTGATGTTCAGGCTGAATCTAGACAAAGTCAGTCAGAACCCAGTGTCATCATGGTTTTTAGACACTTCCATGGGCCGTGCAAGGTCACACTGTGGCCTCTAACACGGGGGACAAGTTTCCACATATCTGCAGCTGGTATTTCATTGACAGCTCTGGTGATAGCTGCTCTCCAGTTTGTTGTATCTCTGTCTTGCAAGTGAACAAATTCTAGAAATTAGTTGGATTTGGGTTAATAATAGCCCTTTCCTTTCCGGACAAGGATGTACATAAAGTATTGAGAGAGCTGAGTACCTCTCCCTTCTGCTCAAATGTTCAGAGGAAGTAGGTTGGTACTCCTGCAGAAAGGTTTTCAATTTTGAGCATGTTTTTGCCCCTGGACCCGTTTTTCTTGATTTCCTTTCTCAGCCAGTGATTATGATTTAATTATCACGGACCTGCACTCCTGTGGCAGGATCTGAGGTCTGTGCTGGTGGTAAAATACTATTGCCAGATGTCAAATATGAAGGAATAAGATCAAAACCATACAAAAAAAATTCCACCAGCTCTTATTCTGTGAAGCAACTTTTATCTTGATTTACTGTGTAACTGGGCTTATTTACTGGTGTTAGAATCAGATTATTTTAAGGCTTAAAATTCTCCTGGTGGTTGTGGTACAAGGGGAGGAGTTTCCAAAGCTTCCCAAGCAGAGCTGCTTTGCTCTGAATCAAGAATAAGATATGAGGGAAGGCTCAGAAAAGAAGTGGAGATAGTTTAAGGGAAATGCCAGCACTGCCTGCTTTATCACCCAAAACGTGCTGTCACACTGAGCTGAAATGTGCAAACCCTCCCCACCAAGGCTTGCTCTGGGGTAAAACTACTTTTGACTTTATGGGACTTTTAATGGGCTGTTATCATCCAACAGCCCAGACGCAGTGCTGCAGGAAATGGCAGTGCATGGCATTTCTGGAAAAGGACACAAAATCCCTGGAGTGTGGCACAGAGCTGCACCCTGGCCCAGTTCGCGTCCTGCCCACCCTTTGGGGAATGAGCAGAAAGGCACAAAGACAGGGCAGCTGATACAAAAACCCACTGAACTTCTCAGCTCGGAGTGGTAAACAAAAGTGCATCACTTGGCTAACTTGTAAATGACTGGGGCAAAGAATACATCCTCTGGATCAAGATGACAGGGTTCACTGCTAGAACAAATCACACAATATGTGAAGTTAGACTGTGACCTATTGCTTGGTACAATTATCTGACCTCCTAACAAAGCCTGGTGAAGATGGCAGCGATCCTGCATATAAAACAGAGCCTGGTGGAAAGTTGCTATTCTTCAAACCCGCATCTAGACATCTTTCAAGTGATTTCAGAATTTAGGGTGAAAGTGGATCTTAGGCCTCTTTTTAAAAAGCCATTTCAAATCCTCATTCATATCATAAATGCTTTTTTCTCCTTTTTTTCTGCAGGCCACTGAAATCTCTGGGGCCATGACATTGTCTGGCACTGAATGCAGCCTCTTTTTATCATTATAAAGAAATAATGAAAGCATATGGTGGAGAGGCACTCATATTTCAGTGTTTGGTGCCTTCCTCCTTCTCCATAACCAAGCACTGAAAAATATATACTATGATGAGAACATTGAATATTTCCAATACACTAACAAAAAATTCCTAATAATTCAAAGTCATCCCTGCTGCCTAGCTTGATTGTGAGTTCAAAGTAAAAGAAGCCAAACATATCTTCACATTTGTGCATTAAACATCAGCAAGTGACCTGTATTTTATTACAGTACACAGCTGTTTTATCACATAAGTAAATAAATCACCATTGAACCAACTTTGGGAACGAAGATTTTGAATAATAACACAATTAAGTTTTCCCACAAAGTCCAAATAGCCTACTTGCTCATAGTTGCTACAAGCTGTGATTCCCACGTGAAAGATATCAACTTATTTCCTTTTCCTGTCAATCATCAGTACCAAGTGGGGCCCTGGTATGTCAGGTCATGACCTTTCACTCTGGGCATGAGCCTGAAAGCCACTAGTGAATCAACTAGTTTAATTATTTAGGCTGTTTTTAATAAATATAAAAATGTGGCCTTAAATATTTCACATGCTTGTCCAGTTTGGGCTTTCAAGGACCTCTCATCAGACCCACCAGCCTGAAAGTGTGCTCTTATTGGTAGGAAATCAGCCAATTAATAACCAAATCCAGCTTTTGGAATAAGGTTTATTTTGTTGATTTTCAGCTTCCTGGCTTGGGTGTCACTTGCTTGTTAGTTTAGAGGACAGACTTTTTGTTATCTTTTTTATTTTATTTTATTTTTTTTAACATAAGACTGTTAATCAACACCAGCAATGGCCTATTTGCCTACCTCCCAAAACATGATCCTTTATACACATGCCATTATAGGATTCACAGATTTCCATGTATGGTCTATTTTCCACATCCTCTTCACCTATGGGGGAAAAAAAAAGGCAAACAAAAAAAACAAGCAGGAAGAAATCCAACATAGCAAAGCCCATATAAAGCAACTCTTTTAAAAATATTTTTGAGTAATGTTGACAGGTTTGCTATTAGGTCCCTTAGCAGTGGATAATTTTATTCCATTTTAGGTCAAAGTGTGATGACAACCTTTCTTTGCTAAACTTCCTAACCATTTCTTTCAGGTTGTAACTCCCATAATCTAAAAATCCAGACCTGAACCAAGCTGCTGATTCTGCCCAAGATTCTGCACAAGCAATCTGCAGTAACTACAACCACATCAGTATAAAACAAGGAGTGATGCTTTCCCGGGATGTCAGGGGCAATGATTTATGTTCTACAATCCATTTATGCTTATTGCTCAACAAACTTTCCAGCTGGTAGATGCAGGACAGAATTAAACTTGAGAAACTAATTGATGGTGTCTTTTTAAAGAACAAGCCTCTGAACTTGGACTGCTAGAGTTAACTTTGCCTCTGAACATTCCTGAAATGTACAGAGCTTTCCCAGCATCTCTCAGGTTTATTTTGTTCTTCTTTCCCCTGGTGCTCTAAGACTTCTCAAGAAAGTGAGTGTGAAGGGCTGTCTCTATTTATAGATGATAAACCCAACTCTTATCTTCCTCCCTCTTCTCCCCTCTGCAATGGTCCTGCATCAAAAAGAGGGCTTGGGGAAAGGGAAAACAGATGATCTTAGCCTGAATTTTCCAATCCCTCTCATGTGCTGCCGGGTATGCAGGAAACATCAGATTGCCAAAATTTGCTTTTCTTTCAAGAAGGAGTATTAATCTAAATGATGAAATATAACTCAAAAATGAAATTGCTGCAGTGTAGAGATCTTTAAAGGTACTTTAATTGAATTATACTTTGTTTGGGACAGTAGAAAACATTTCATCTTGATCCTTTTTGAATTCTTCATTTTGCCTTAATGGCTTCAAGGTGTGCACAATAGTACGTTAGAATTCACAATATAATCAAACAAAAGTCAACTGAAGCGTTCTATCTTTATTGAAGAAAAGTGTCCTTGCCTGATAATGCTGCTCCTCAGCAATTTCAGCAAAATTGCTGTAGCCCAGAGAAATCTTTCTAATTCATCTCAGTCTGCATTCGCTGATGAAAAGCTGCCTCCTAAGAAGTTTCTGATCCTCCTCCCTCAAGATGCACCAGCAGGAAGGAGCATGTGCTCGTAAGGTGTGAGCAACCCCAGAACCTCCTGGTGCAGGGGAGATCAAGCCCAGAGCATCGATCCGAGGATCCTCCACTTTGAAATCAGACCTGGGAAGGCTCTGGCCGTTCCGTGGTTGCGGCTGCAGCTCGTGCTCACCTGGTCCAGCTTTTCAAAGCCTGACCTCTGGCACACCAGGCTCAGCCGCGTAGCAGTCGACCTATTAATGTCCAAGGAGGCCGCGGACCAAATCAGTTTAAATAACTCAGCTGTGAACACAGAACCCCATTATCATTTCTGTGAGGCCAGCCTGAGCAGCTGATTCATCTCAGGCAGTTTAGTCTGTGGACGAGAGGTCTCCACAGCATCCATTTTAAGTTTGAAGTCAGAGGAGGGTGAAGAGCTCTGCACTCAGACGCTGTGTTGGGAGGTGCCATTTAAAAGGACAGACAGGCAGAGAGGTTTGCATTAAAGGCCCTTATTTCCCATCACATTTTGCTCGCTCTGTTCTGACATGATTACTGATTTCAGTGGAATAAATGCATGCGATGAAGTAGAGTTAGGAAACTGTATAGCCATTATTCCCTTACAACACACATTTCCCCGGTAAACATGTCCTGGCTTTGCATGCATCTGATGGGTTTAGTCACAGAAAAGCTGTATTTACCATATATTTCACTGCCATGCATTTACAGCACAAGCCATGAGAGGCCAAAGCCCAGTTTTAGAAAATGATGGGAGTTTCCTGATCCATACTTCTTTTCTTCTTCCTTCTCTGGTAGGCATTCACATGTTTTCTTACCTGAACCTAAAGGCAGAAGAATGCTTCCAGATCTTCAGTAATCTCTGACAGACCACACCTTTTGCATACTACCAAAATATTAACTGGACAGGAAACGTAGGTGAGTCCTGAAACCAGCCTGGAAGATGCCAGAAACAACGGCACCTTACACTTCTCTGACTCTCTTTCAACATGACTGTGCAAAGGAAATGGCCATTATAAAATAGGAATGATGTGATTACATTATTCCTTTTCCCTGGGACTAGTATTTCACCTAGTAGGCTGTTGCATTTTAGACTTTAGATGCGTATTCAGCAATTCCATAAATAAGATTTACATTATCAACATTGAAATCCCCAGCAGTTTTCAGCTCCTAATGAGGTTTTCACTGTTCTCAGGCAACACTTGGAAAAGCCTTTTATATGATAAAATGAAGATGTGAGAGAGACTGAGCAAGGTGTATGTGTTGCCAAAGGCATCAGTTTCAAACAGTCCTCAGTTTCTTCACTCAAACAGGTGGTGATCAGGTTCTGGTAAAAACAGACTTGAAATTCTTTCAGTCATCCAGCCACTGGGGGGAAAAAAAAAAAAAAAGAAAGAAAAGACAAATAAAAGCTGTTACTACAATCTTCTTCGGAGTCTTCAGAAAGCTCAGGGTAACGTGTTCAGAAGAAATTTGCAAGTATTTTATGAGAAATTATGGCTTCCTGTAGGATGTTTCTAATAGTCACCCTCTCTTCTCTCAAGTTTAAAAATGCTAATGCTTAGGAAGCATGGAAAAAACCAAGGTCTTTGAAATGACATAAGGAATTGATATATACAAAAAATGGTTCCCAACATTCCTGTACACAAATGCAAGTATTGGTGAAGATAAAGAGCTCCCAGAGTGCTGAGAAAAGGAGATAAAAGACAGGCTCAAGCCAAACTGCAGTATCTGAACAGATTATTTGAGAGGGGAAGGCAAGTGTGGTTCAGATTTTATAACTGCCTCTTTGCCACAGAGTGACAAGGTGCTGCATTCATATACTAACAGTGAAATGTGGGACCAGATTCTGCAGTGGAAGCAAGTCTCTACTTGAGGAAGGCAAAATGTTTCAAATTTAAGCCGAACTTGCATGCTTAAAAGCCTAATGAGCGTTGTAAAGGTCACAAGAAACACAGGAACCTCAAGTGACACTATTTTGTAGAAAGGTCAGACATTCTCCTTCAATTAAAATTAAGATGTATTTATATATTTCATACTTCGCATTAAAAAACAGGGGCTTGGTTCCAGAAGCTGAGAAACTACCAGGATCCCTTCTGTATCTGACTTATTTTGAGATGCCAAAATAACCTCGTGGAGTGGGAAGGTGAAAGGGATAAGCAGCTTGTGAAAGGCAAAGCAGTCTCATGGCTTTTACCAGAGGCTGAATGTATGGAGGGCCCAGACCCAAGAAAGTGTTTGTGCCCATAGAGACTTAAAATAACCACACAGGGCAGCCAGATCCTGGCACTAATGCTGATTTTGAATGCCTAAAGTCACAGTGAGTTTTATGGCTAAATGCCATCATGCTCTTTGAAGATTTAGGGAGCGTTGCATTTCATTTGAGATAACATGCTTTTGCAGCTGAATGGCAAGTTCCATAAATTCCTCGTGGATAAAATCTGGAGTAAACATCACAAAGTTTTGCATGGGTTTCTTGCAATTTGTTTTGGAGCTTTTGTGTTGAACGGGACTGGAAAATGGTTGGCAATGTTTTATTTCACTTATTATACATAGATTTTGAGCATGCAAGTCTAAGCAAGAAATGTTGGAGAGCACGACTGTGCTGCATTTTTTTTTTCTGGAATAAGTGGCAGTTTTAATTAAAACAATTATACAAGTCTTTGTTTCCTTCAACTTGTTTGATTTAGTTGGTTTCTTTAGCAACAAACAGAGCTTTCATGGCTTCTTCACATTTGCACAGAATATTAATGCTGCTGCCTTTGATTTCAGAGTCTTGTAGACTTCAGCAGTCTCTCAGCATTTCAGTCTCTAACACGGCTGAGATTATGTGAGCAGCAGAGATGGGGGTGTGGACATCCCTGCAGGTGGGTCAGGAAAATGCCAGGCTGGGAAGAGGATGGATGGGGACCAGCTCTGAGGAGAAGAACTCGAATCTGCTGGAGCGAGCCCAGAGGAGAACACGGAGCTGCTCCAAGGGCTGGAGCCCCTCTGCTCTGGAGCCAGCCTGGGAGGGCTGGGGGGCTCACTTGGAGAGGAGAAGGCTCCAGGGACAGCTTAGAGCCCCTTCCAGAGCCTAGAGGGGCTCCAGGAGAGCTGGAGAGGGACTTGGGACAAGGGACGGAGGGACATGAGAAGTGGGAGTGGCTTCATATTATTCTGATTCTACGAGATGCTCAGTAACCCAGTGGGGCAAAATGGACAGAAAAAAGGGTGATCTAATATTTCAAAAAGCTACTTCTGTCTGAGAATTCCAAAGTTTGCAATGTCAAGGACCTTCAAAACCTTCTGATTCACTTTATAGTGGGCTCAAAGTTATGGGAAAAATAAGATTAGAGCGGTGTTGTTTCTTTTTTTCTATAAAGCTTCTAATTTTCTTCCTTATTTTATTTTTAAACATTTTTGATCAGCTCTACTACAGTAAATCATGTTTTCCATTGACACATATGCCTATGTTTAAAATATCAATTAATTTATCCTTCAGAAATGTTTACACAAAAGATAAGAATCAGTATATAAAGAACTGGTTTAATTTTGGTGCTTTTCAAAAGGAAAGGGAGCTTAAAAATGCATTTCCCTCAGAAAATGTGGGTTCAGATTTTGTCTCACACCCGAAATAGAAGTAACAGTGGTATTTAGTTTCTCTTCACTAATCCTGCACGGTTTATCCCAGCAGAAAAAGTCAAATAAATGTCTGGGCATTGTGGCTGTGTCCCAGAGGTGACATCTGGGGTGGGGTGTGCCGAATGGAGCAGGCAATGCTGGAAGTGCCCGAGTTTAACCAGCATGGAGGGTTCAAATCCATCATGTGCCAGAGAAGGGATCTAACAGATAAATCTCTTGCTGCCTTCCCTTAAAATCCATAATTTAAAAGATCTGTTTATTTTATGCCTGTTGCTGTTTTTAACATACATAACTAAATCTCTATTTTTATTAATTTTTTTTTAAGCTACTTATCCAGAAATCAGTACATTTTCCTTTCTTGAAGCTGTAACTGAATAAAAGCCAAACCGTTCCCTTCCAGAACTCCTCCCAGATGAGTACATCTAGGTCAGGTTTCAGCCTGGCATAAATATTTGATGCTTGAGAACTGAAGGGCTGCAGAATTTGGGGTCCGTACTGGAACGCCTGACGCAGCCTCGGCCACAGCAGCACACGCGGGTGCTTGCTTTAATAAAAAAACCCTTAATCTCATTTGGCTCTACCTCACTGGCAGCTTGAAGCACTTGAATCAAACAGTACAGCTGTGAATTGTGACACTGGCTGGATGGAAGCCCAGAAAACTTTTCCCAGAGAAAACCCTTCAGGGATGAAAAAAAAAAGGAGGAAAAAAAAAAAAAAAAGAAAGAGAAAAAGAAGGAGGAGGGAAAAAAGCTTTGACAACTGAAATACAATAGAAGCCAAATACAAAACCCACACAATCAAACCTTGCCACCCTCCAGCCTGAATCTGAGACAAACCAGGAAACCAAAAGATAGACTGGATTCTTCTTAAAAAGGTTATTTTGTAAGGTAGAAGCACCAACCTGTGCAGCCCTGAACAATGGCCCTGGTCTGTATTTTCTGCACAGGAGCACATAAACAAAACTCAAGCCAAAGGATAGGAAAGCTGAATTATGCCACTCCTTCAAATTCCATTAAAAAAAAAAAAAAAGGCAGCTTTGATTTTTGTGAGGAAGAAGAAAAATACCCAGCTGAGGAAATTAAAAGAGGGTTGGAAGCACAAGTGCCATAAAGCAGACCTAGCACAAGTGCTCTTGCAATATTTATAATCTTCTTTTTGCATGAATCCTGATGTTGATACCTTCCCCTAAAGCAGATAACCGAGCAATATGGAAAAACAAAACAACGAAACCATAGAAAGCACATCTGAATGGAAGGAAATGCTCTTTTTCAGAAGGCAGCAGCCATACTCTGGAGTCGTAAGGTCAAGAGGTGAATTTCTACTGAAGGAAAACATTAGAGCTGGATATTTCTCATCTGTCAGTCCCATTAAATACCATCTTTTAAGGACCCAGGACTGTGCATTGCGCCTTTCTTCAAGTTAGCAGGATAATAAAGATTCTGTTGCCTTTTGCAGATGTTTAAAGACATGATGTGAAAGACAAATTCTCCAGCTAAAACCCTCAAGAAATGTCACTTCTGTGTCTTACTGAAGGAGCTCCAGCACATTCGCTACATAAACATCTGCCAGAAACATTTTAAAAAGGAGGCTGTTTAAATAATGGCTTTTGTAGGCTCGGTTGGGATTTTTTTTTTCCTTCTTTAAAGAAAAGAAAATGAATTTGTGGAAAAGTTCCCTTTTCCAAAGCAACTTTCCTTTGCAAACATGCTTCAGCTAGGATGATTTGAGGGAGCAGCCGTAAAACGAAGAAGAAATGTTGAAAATATACCTTCAAAACGTTGTATATCAATCACACCTCAGAGACAGTCATAAATCAGTGCTTTCTTTGACTTCAGAAAGTTGTTGCTCTTCATTGTTATGCTAACTTGTTTGTGACAATTATAGCAAGGCTCTCTTTACATAATAATTGGATTTTTCTATTAAATTTAACTGACAAGGAGAAAAAAAAGGCAAACTAATAACCAACATTCTGTCAAAAGTGGTACATTTGTGGCATAAACTGAGAGAAGGAAAAAGAATGAAAATAAACTCATTTTATAGTCCTCTTACTGTAATTTGACTCCTCATTCTACGTGACTGACAGAAGTCTACCTACAATTCTCCATCCTTAACAGAGTGCCGGGCTCTGCAGTAACTATGCCTGGGTACCAAAACAGATTAAGATTTTTGGATGGGTTTAGCTTATTTTATGTTCATTAGAAAAAAAAAAAATCAACATTTCTGGATGCAGTACTTCTATTTCAATGTGACAGAAATCAGAGATATTCAGAAACCCCTCTAGAGAAGTCTACCTGCTGCCCAAAAGAAAGGTGTTTCTTCCAACAAGGACTATATATCCATTTTTGGATAAAATGGGAGGGGTCTGGGGGGTGGTGTTTAATGCAGTCCATTAAAACCTTCATTAAACCTTGCAGATTTCACATTAAAAAAAAACCAAAAAAACAAAAACAAAAAAACCCCAAACTTCTGAGGATGTTGGAAATGACGCTGTAGTTGTGCAAATGCCATTGGATGATCAATATTATCATTCTAACATATAACATAGGGAGAGCTTTCACAAGGAATTTTGTGATGGGCATTACAGTTCTAAGATTAACATCAGACGTGAGACTGCTTCTTCAGGACAGAGATGGAGAATGATGACTCTACATCAATTTATCTGATAAGCAGTCCAGAACTCCCACCTCCTTAACTAGGGGAGAGTGCCGGGGAGAGGCTGCCAGGCACTGTGGGGAAACAGGGGAAGTGAAAAACAATCTGTTGCAGTATTAGCAAATAGGCTGGTGCAGTATATTTAACACTCAGGTCAGAATCAGGAGAACAAACCAGTTAGATCTGTCTGATGGCGTGGCTCAAGCAAGTGATGAGGAAAGAAAATGTCTTCCACTTTTGCAGGGCTCAGAAGACCTTTTCCACTACTAATGCCCATCCCTCAGCATTATCTTCATCTGTGGATTTACCCACAGTATGCATAAAATTTACTTTCAGAAAGGCCTTGATAATTTCTTGGCTTTGGCAAGGTAATCAGATGTAAATGGAACTCTTTCGGCAGAGGCATCTTGGAGGGAAAAAAGATCCAAGAGGCCACAAATTCATTTTTATCCCCTGGTTCTGGCTTCTCTTGCTGCTTGTCCCTGATGGCACCATTACTTAAATCTTAATTTCTTGTGTTATGCAGAAAAGGTCCCCCAGTGTTAACCAACATACTCTTTCCTTTCTTCCTAAAAACCAAGAGAGGTGAAGACCTGATTTCCTTCTTGTTTAACATCCCTGATTGTCTCATAAAGCTCGCTGAGTAAAACTGCTTTCCAGACTTAAATACAGTAGATGAGGAAAACAAGTAATATTTTCCAATTGTTTCTTATCTGTTGGTGATTTCTTTCACAAGTCACTAACAATTGTCTTTCTTGATGATTAGTTGCTATTGTATATCAGCTTGATTTTTGTATTCATATGCTTTCACAAAAAAGGTTGAAAGTTCAGTTTTTCCCAGTTTTCCCATCATGTAATAAAACATCTTCTGTGTGATCTTGGCTCCCAAAATCCCTTGAGACTTTGACTTCACACAACCTTGTAAAATTTGAAGTTCACTGGGTTTGTGAAGAAATGAACCTCTTTATTTGTGTGTCCCTTACAGACACACCAAGAAGTCTGTGTGATGTGACGTCCTTATGGTACAAATCAGACCAATTTCATCTGTATGAAAATTATAAACATCTCATTTAACACTTCCTTTAATGAACCCATTTGTTTTTCTAGAATATGCGTATTTATGTTTAGTGACATGAAAAATGAAAATAGCTAGCTAGGTAAACTTTTAGAACATATTCTAGGGTTTAAATGGAAAGATTCAAGAACAATTCTGTGCAGGGGTAACTTAAGTAATAAAGGATAGGGAAATTAAGTCATCCTTTCCTATACAGGAGCAAAGAAAGTCTTGGCTTGTTGTTGATTTTATTCAAATGGTGATTGCTGATATTTACTCTACACTTCCTCTTAAAAACCCCTCCAAACTGTACAAATCTCCCTGCACCACTCTAGCACAGCTGATAGACACCAGCTGTACTGTAAAATGAGAAGTTTCTGAACAGACAATGATTATCTGTCAGTGGATAATATCCTGTTCTGAATCACTAATGGCCTCTGCAGGTTCAGTGATGGGATATCAGAACAAGCTTAAGCATGAGCTTAAATATTTGCATGCAGTGAAAGCTGTGTCAGAGAGATGTCTGTATTAAAATATTTGTGATAATTTATTTTGAGGACTTTCTGCAGAGCTTAGTACTCGATCATTTTGTGGAACATTTTACCATTCTGTGTAAGATCTTAGTAAGTATTTCTGTACAAGCCAGGCAGGGAATATACCTTTTTATTAGCAGAACTGGTGTGATCTAGACAGGTGTAGTTTGATCTTTCCCACCCTGACCTTCACACAACTTCATGCCTGACCTGAATGAAGCGTTGTCTCACGGGTAAGGAACAACTTGCTCATGGAGAAGAAAACGATCATGCTGCTGAGGTAGTGATGCAGCTTTGTAAGATGGAGTGTATTTTGGGCATGTGACTACAAAGCCTCATGTTTTGACAGTTATGCAGCATATGCAAAGGTCCATTTCATTTTCAGAACCCAGGGGTACTCTACAAAGCTCTCTCTGTAAACATGGGTTACAGTCTACTCACAAAGGCGCTGCATTGCTTCTTTTCTGTCATTAACTGCCGCACTCTAGTTGTTAATTTGTGGCTAACATGCAAATAACAGCATTTTATCCCAGTAAGCAAAACTAGAATAGCTTCAGACTTGCACTTCATGCTGTGGGAAGCTCCCAGATCCCAGGTGCCAAGTTTGGTTTTCGTGTATTTGATTTTCAGAGATCTTTTCAGAGCTGGAAAAGAAGTATCTCCAAATATCTGGAGTTTGTGGGTTTATTCTACCATAAACAAGTTTGTTTCTTATTCACATTTCTGGGAGCTGGGGATATTTAATTTTAAAAAGGAGTGAAGTTGGGGCCTTCAGCCTGAATAATTCCTCTGGATAAAGGATGCTGCCGGTGTTTCAGGCCTTAAACACTCTCCTGCAATGACATCTGACATTTAGCTAAAACAAAGAATGCAAATGAAAGCTCTGCCACTCCTACAGGCAGGAGTTCAAGGTAAAGGGCCAGGCTTGTAGCAGGGGCTGGCAAGGACTGAACGTCTTCTGGCCTTTGGGCTCTTCCTGCACTTCAGTTAATACGAGGTTTCCCTGGCATACAGAGATATCAGAGTAATAACTCAGTTTTTTAATTGCCAAATGTTCCAAGAACTCTTTGAAGGAGGAGGCAGAGAATGAAGTAACTGAGAGCTTAAAAAAAAAAAAAAAGAAAAGCCCTCCAACTTTCTCAATGTATTGATATTTTTCAAAGCAAGGAGGGTGTGATGAAGGGGGGAGAGGCAAGAAAAGCCATTACCATGCTTAGTTCCAGAAATTCTCCAGTTATTGCTAGAAAAGCCATCCAAAAAGCACTTGAAATTGGTTCTGTGTGCTGTTTATACTCTTTGGGAGGGAAGAAAATAAAAAGAACAAAACCCCAAACATCTTCTCCAAAGAAGGGAAAGGTTAGAAATTATCTGTGCTGCACTGATCAATTTACCCGAGTTGTCTTTCCATGGATTGTATTAATGGAACTTCATTTTCTTTTATTCAGCCGCTGACCAATTTTTTCTTGAGTCTTAAAAAGATCAATGAACACATCTCACTATCTTTGTACAAAATGAGCCTCTATTTTTTCCTCAAAGTTTAAGGGACTTTATTATTTTCATTTGTAATGGATTTTTCTGTCTCCTTTTTCTTTCAGCCCCTGTTGTGATTTCTCTGATCTATTCTTTCTTTTCCATGGATTTTGTCTAAACTACTCAGGTTTGCTATTCTGTAGGGTACAGGTAGGTAGGAAGTTATGTCTTTAGGTTCAGTAATGTACAAACACTTAAAATTACAGACAGCTCCTTCTTTAGTGCTGGTGTGAGACAGAGGAACCATCACTAAAATGAGACTAAAATAACAGTGTGTTGTTTGAGGAAATTCAACCAGCAGTATCAGTGAACTGAACTGTACTTTTAAAGTGCCTCAGTAAAATCAATCAAATATTACTCAACAGGAGGAAGGCTAACAAGTTATGGCCAGACAGGATTAAATTTAACCAGCAAGTGCTCCTGGGTTTATATATATATTTTTTTCCTGTTTGTTTTATGTTTTGTTATTTTATGTGGGGTGCTTTTTTTTTTTTAATTGTTTGTTTGGTTTTTTTTTTCCCTGGTTTTGACAGACTGTAACTGGTTTTAACCCTACATTTTCATCCTCAAGCAAACATCACTGGTCTTTAAATGTACCTTGCCTGGGATCTGCTCTTTGTTTATGCACATACAGCACACACCTCTTAAGCAGCTACTGCCTTGTCATGTCAGTTATTACATTCCTTACACATTGAAATCTTAAATTCTGCGGAGAAATTTCGTGATGTCCTTAATCATAATTTTGCCACAAATCAATTTTTTTTCAAGGACTGCTGACAAATGATAAAAGCATATTCTAAACACGGAAGGCAACCCCCAAAACTTTCCAAATCTGTCTTTGTTCTGACAGAAGTTCCAACACTGAAAACTGTGGGTTTAGTTCGTATTTGAAAAGCAACCTCCCTTCCCCACCAATGCTTAAATTATTCCTGGGAAATGAAGTTGTAAACATGAAATTGTTACAAATCGCTGTTTTATTTCAGACAAGCTGAAATATTGCATCCTGGTTTTACTTAGAAATAAAAAGAGAAAGTGAGTTTGAAATGACCATTTGAAATGTATTGCTTAAGTCATAGCAAAAACATTTCAAAATTTACAAATGACATTTTTTAAAAAATTGATTTGCTCCCTAAAGACTTTGTGATTTAGGCAAAATGGCATTCACTGAGTTAAAAAGCTTTCAATAAGCGGTGCTTAGCCTATAGGACCACTGGAAGTTATGGGAATTCCCATTATAAAAATCAACATTTCTGGGCCTTGCTGAAGATGCCTGGGACTGTTTCTCCTACAGCAGAAATAGCTCATGTTAAGAGGGCTCATTGTTTTGGTCCTTCCAGGCTCACATCTGCAGGCTGGGGCTGGAATTGGATGATTTTTAAGGTCCCTTCCAACACAAACCATTCTACGATTCTATGATTCTATGATTGCAGCTTATATCCACAGAACACTTAAGGTGGTTTAGCAGTGCACAGATTCAGTAAAGAAAAGGAGCAAAATAAGATTTGCCTTCTATATAGAAATACAAAACCATGGTTTCAAAAACAAAGACGAAGCTCTCATTCCAAAACCCCAGAATGTCTAAAGTATTTCAGAAGTGGCAAAAAGAGAAGAAAAACCCTTTGGCAGTACTGCCACTCTCCATTTTCCCCATGCACAGTCCTACTCCCATATGCAGCTCCTGCCTCCCTTTGGCTGCTGTGCTGCTGTTAATAAGCCTGTGCTGTACATTTGGCATGATTTCCACCTTCCACTTGCCATTTATTCCTTTTACAACCTCCCTTGTTATAGGTCTAGTGTAGCAAACTGGTGCTTTATGGGAATTTGCAGCCCACTTGACATATGGTACAGGATCACCGGCCAAAATGGCAGCGGAGCACTGAGGATTTTACAGCCCAAGTTCATCATCTGTCTTGTTCCAGGACTTACTTTGGTCTGTGCCCAATAAGAGCCTAAACTCCCAGTCAGATGATAACAAGACTGGCTCCTCCACACATCTGTTGGACATCTCCATGGCTTCCACTCCTCTTGGAAGCAATCATGGACCATGCTGGCATCCCCTCCCCACCACCAGCCACGGCTCAGGGGCTCCAGCCTTTGCTGCTTCTCTCTGCTGGTGATCCCACGACTATGAAACCCTGGTGCTGTGTGCTTCCCCACGCTGAATTACTCTGTTTTTCAGAGTTGTGTCACTGATGGGTCAGGTCAGGGAAATCTCCCCTCCAGATGAGGTTATGGAGCCTCTCTTATGGAGGAGATCTGGGAACGTGGATTCACCTCAGCAGTGGCTCCTCTCATTCAGCCAGCAGCCAGAACAGTGTTTCTACTCATCATTCTACTCATCATGGCAGATATGAATTGATGCCTGTCCTGAACCAAACCCACACAGAATAGCTTTGGTTTGTGAACTTGGGCAAATATCTGGTCCAGTATGAGATGCCCTGCTCTGCACCCTACTAGAGGACCAGGTGTAATCAGACAACTGGAATTTACCAAGTGTGCATGAAACGTAAAAATCTGTTCAGATGTGATTTTTAGGTTAAATATTCCAGATTGGGTCTATTTTTACTGGAAAGACAGAAAACTGAACTTTTCAATGACCCTTCTCATTTTCCTTCTGCTTAAACACAAACAAATGTAATTTTTATTTAAGTTACATAACTCCACAATGTGTAAAGATCCCTTAACTAGGTTCTCTCTGTCTTTCTTGCCAAGGGTATTGCTGAAATTTTAATTTAGACACTGTGCTATGGGTGCTCTGCCCCCTTACACTGATTGTCAGGAGATCCACTTGTCACTTGTAGATTAAAACATTCCAGCAGACACATTCAGAGCACAAATCATTAGTTGCTCAATTTGATTCAAACCACGAACTTCTATCACAAAACTTCTGTGTTCCACAGGGGCAGGACATCTGTCTCCCTCCCACCACGATCCTGGTGAAAGGTTGGCTTTCTGCAAAATATTCAAGGTCCCATTTCAGCTAAGACTTCTCACTTACAGAATAAATTCAACCAGAAAACTGTATAAGCTGTGAGTAGCCTGACAAATGAGATGAGCAGNTAAAAAAAAAAAAAAAAAAAAAAAAAAGAAAAGAAAAAGAAAAAAAAGAGTTTCCCAATCAAAATACTTGGTGGTTAAGCAAAGTTAATAGTCCAGTCAGGTAATACAGTCAGGCCTTTTTCTGGGATCATGTCTATGTTTCATCCTAGGCTTCATCAATATCCACATATTCTGTCAGATTCTGGATTGTTGCTTCCATGTACCCCAACTCCTTGCGGCTTTTATTCCCTTGCTTTCATTTCCTTTCATTCTCATTTCTCCTTATTGTTGTTGCCTCTTTGAAAAGATCAATGAACAGGTCTTACAGTCTTGGCGCAAAAAAGCCACTATTTTCCTTTAAACTTTAAAAGAATTCATTATTATTATTATTTCTCATAAGAGGGATGTTTGTATCTTCCTTCTTGCCTGTAGCCCCCCTGCAGCTAAACTTTCTGATGGTCCTTTGTGTTTAAAAGAGAATTAACAGCAAAGAATGCACAATTTGACTTAAAACATATTGATATTGTAAAATGAAGAGCCATTTAATGAATTTTTTGTCCCCAGTGAAGAGCCAGTGTAAGGAACAGTAGGGGCTGCAAATAAGACTGAAAATGGCACTTTAATAGCAAAATGCATTTGTTTGAACATTGCTTCCCTTTTCTAATGATTTTTCAACATTGTCTCTCCTTTGTTCTCTTCATTAGTTGTCTGTGACCACAAACACATTCCAGTAAGAAAGGTAAAAAAATAAACCATCCATCCAAACGTTTTAGACATCAGGAAAAAACACCTATTAGTAGAAGAAAGCACTCCAGTTGGTTGGTGTCCTGCCTTGGACACACACAAAAACCCACAAAAGCAAAATCCCAAATGACCCAAACTCCCCAGCAAGCTCTTGCCTTGCAAAATTTTGCTTCCTGCCCATGAGAAGAAAGCAGAGCCTGGAGGAGGGGAGGTTGTTGACAGGGAAGATGCCATTAATATTTCTGGGACTGTAAGAGCATTGATACAACTGTTATTATTTTAACAGCACTTACAAGCACTGTTGAACGTTAGGGACTGAAATACTGGTAGCTGTATTTGAGGCTTTACTTATTAATGCCTGTAAAATGCTTTGAGATCTTCAATTACAGGATTTTTACAGGGAAAACTTTCATATTGTCTGTAGCTACGCCAGCCTCAATCCTCAGCTGAAAGCGGATAAATACAAGTGCCATACTGTCCTGTCATGCAAGTTAATGTAAAATAACCACAGACCTCTCTCACTCAGATTGCTTGTGGCTCCTTGCATCCCCTGGCTGGAGTTCGGGAGGGTGGTACATCGTGCCAGGGTCAATCAGAGCACTTCTTTTCTCACCCCGCTGCGCTCCCAAACCATCGTGCTCCTTGAAAAACCACGAGTTTTCCATCTTCCACCACGCTGGCCAGATTCACTGAAGGGTCTCAGTACAACTCCAAGGCCTGCTCAAGTCCACGTGCCTGGTGTGCTGATAGGATTTTGCTGCTCTGTCCCTGTGCCACCTGTTTTGCAAGGATGCTCCAGGTTGCACCAACACAACCTCAACCACACCACTCTTTTCAGTCCATGCCCTTTAGTCCTGGGATGGAGAGGGTTGTGAAGGACATGACATAACCTGGTTTGGTAGTGGCAGCTGTAAAATTCACTAGTTTTGTACCAGTTGTTAAAAATAATAGCACTTTTTAAGAAGTTGTTTTTACAGATCTTGCTCTGGACTTTTTAAAGATCGATCTTCAGCTTGGTGAGTGGCTGTTCCTTTCTCCTTCTCCCATTCCATCAAGCTGGAAAAGACCTGTAGATTCCCACCCCATTAGCTGAAAGCTGTCCTGTCTGCACCACCTCAACCATTCTCTGTCTCTGAGCCAGTCAATATTTCTTTGGCAGCACAAACTTTACTGGAATTTTCTCATTATTGCACATGGTGAAGCCAAAAGCCATTAACACATGAGATATTATTCAGGGACTTTTTGGCAAATCCCAAAATGGCATATATTTAATAGCAAACCATCTCAAAAGAAGTTGACTATTTTAAATATAATTATTTATGCTGTCTTTTCTTTTTTTCCCACCTACCTGGAAAGCCAAACTATTTTAACTTGCCAAAAGTTTGGTTTTCCAGATACACAGTAAGGGAAAGACATTTTACAAGCCTTAGACAAAGGCCTCCTCTGCTCAGTCATTAAATATGTAACAATTTGAAGAATATCTCAAGACACACCAGAATGAGGCAAGAGCTCTAAGATTGCAGGGGTATGGGACAGTTGTCTTGGTACTGACAGGAGGTAGCAGAAGACACTGCCTTAATTTTCTGAGAGAAAGGAGAAGCTCTTTCACTCTGTGTTTGCTCTACGTTGTGTTTGCTGCTCTCCATAACCCTGGCTGGGGTTTTCTGCCATGTTCATGGAAAGGCCACCATAAAATCTCTCTTCAACATACGTGCCTGGAGTGTCCTGCAGTTTGAAAAGTTCTGCATTTCAAGGGAGATTTATTGGCCTTAACAGGGGGAACAGGGAGCAAGGCATTATTCTCCAAAAGAGGGAGGAACTTTCACTGCAGGTCTGGTCATGATGGAAAACCATTCCTGCCTTTCCAGGGTCAACTTCCCCTGGCATATTAGACTGCAAATCCACATTAATTTGCAATTCTGGCTGTCATTCTAGGGTGGTATGTGGGGAGGGGGGGCTGGGGAAATTTTGACTTGTGTATTATTTTTTTCCTTTTCTAAAACTATATCTTGAGTTTCATAATTCCAACAAAAGCTTCAAACAACACCTTAGCACATCAGAAGAAAATTAGTTGTCACCATGTTCATAAGATGGCAAGGTCATGAAATAACATTATTTCATAGTTTTCCAGCTTTTAACGTCTCCTTAATCTGTCAAATTATTGTTATCTAAGTTTTTAACTTTTTGTCTGAGTTTTTAAAGAGAAAATCTCAAATTCTGGTACAGCACACACAAAAGCTTTTGGCAACAATCAAGGACATTTTTAGATCTTGACTCACACCAGGATATTTTAAAATTGATTGATAAATGACAAATTGCTGTTTAGGTAAAATGTGATTAACAGTAAATAATATATGATGGTTGTCATAGGCAGTGAATGAACAGAAATCATATTTACTCACCACCTACAATACTTCATATCTACTTATAACAGACTAATACTTCTGTAATAAATAACCTTAACAAGGTCATAAATCAGCATTAAATGAAAGCACTGTTTTAGAAAGCCAAACTCAACATTACATGTTAGAACAAAGATTTTCAGCTTTTCTTAATAATAACTTGGTATTTGATTTCTTCAGTGCCATTCACACTACTGATTTTTCCTTAGCTGAATTAATTTAAAAGCAGGCATAACCACACAGGGCTTGCCTACTAATGAAAACATCATCAAAACCTAAGTCCTGGATGCATAAATGGATTTCTTGCCTGAAATTAGCTCCAACATTACCACTCTTTATACAGGTAATATGTTTTTAACATACTGATGACTGGTGTTAGACTGGCTGCTCCTGATCTGGTGTGGGAGGTATTCACCCAGTGAGCTGCTGCTGTTTAACACCACCTGCCTTAAACCTTCATACCTGGTTAAAATGAAGAAAATCCAGTAACACAAAGCTTTATGAACCTGCAGCACGGCTGGCAGGATGTTAGTTTGAAGTTGTGTCCCTTTGCCTGTCCTGTCCCTTTGGTGCAGGGCAGGGCACACGTGACACAGGGCTGGGGTAAGGCCATACGTGTTTGGTGAGAAACCTCTCAAACATTAAAACTCTGCAGTGGAAGAGTGAATGGGAATGCAATACCTCACTCTGCGGCCCATCGCGACTGAAAAGGTTTGTGGTTGGACAAGGAGCTTCGGGTTTTTAACAGTCTCCTGATTAAAACATTCTGTTAATTAAATAAAACGAAACCCCAGAGCTATGCGGTGCTCCAGGGCTCGCTCTGACTGATCCAAGAGCTTTTGTTTACGACACAGAGACCAATTGATTTACACTTTTTGCTTTCAACAAGCCTCTCGTGAAGAGCACAGTGACATGCTGAAGTGCCAAAGCAGAAGAAAGGCGCACTGATGAAAACCAGACGCTGCGGCCATTAGCATCGATCAGCAATTGATCAGTGTATGAGCAAGCAGAGAGGTACACTATGGTTATTGTGTGTAACAAAACCTGATTTAATCTCCTTCAAAAGCTGTATGTCCTGTGAAGGGGCTCTTTGGTTGGGAGGCACAAACTTCATTAGCACAAAGCCAGAAGTCCTGTGAGGAGCTTTGTCCTGCAGATTACGGAAGTCCCTCCTTGTGCAGACAGCAGAATATGAAAACATTTTTCAGATGATGCATTAAATCAATCAATAGCTTCATGTCAAACAGGACCTTACCTGTGTCCTTTGCTTATTTAATTAGATATTTCACAAAACTGCCTAAAACCATGCTATCACATCAGTACAAGAACATCATTGATTCTTGAGGGAAAGCAGGACAGCTGAGAAGGAACCTGAGATGCTGGGGATCCTTTATATGTGCTGGACAGCAAACCTTTTGTTTAGCCACTAGCACTGACTTTGCTGGGAGCAGGTTCTTCAAACTTAGATAGCCCTGAAAGGGATTCCTCTTAAGTGGAAAAAACCTGCCCAGCTTGACAGAGGCCTGTGAGTTAACTCCTGTTACACTCAGTCTGAGCTAAAACAACATCACTTTTCACTCTCACCTCGAGGCCTAACGAGCTTCAGCACTTGAGATGTGAAAGACCAATCACTTAATCCACTGTTTGAAGCAATCCCTATTTTTAAAGCGGCGCTGTGTTTGATTAAGCCACTGTAAAGCTCAGTAGAACTGTGTCAAGTTAAACTGTATTCTTTAAAGTAAAAATGCCTCTTTACCTGAAACATAAAACTTCAGTCTTACTGCATTTTTATAAGAAAATCAAGTACCATTTATTTACATCCAGACAGCCCCCATTAAGATCAATCTATAGCTGGCAGGGGTTACAGGCTTGGATGTATTCTAAAGGACTAAAATATTCATATAGATTAATAGATAAAAATATCAAACTGTTTTCAAAGGTGTGTAGAGATGCCCCAAAATGACAGCCAGAAAATACCCCTTTGTTTATCACTGATTATGCAAGCCCCAATATGATTTAAACACTGTTGCTTTTACTGAAACCACTTTTAATGGCATCAAAACTGTCCTCATTAGTCCAGTGGAGTAGGTTTCCCCTGATCCCACATTAACTGGGATTTATCACCTTGCCTTTCTTAAACGTGTTACCTGGGTCATTCCATTCACTCTCTAAATATTGGCACATTACGTTTCTTCGAATCCTCTGGAAAATCACCAGTGTTCCAAGGCATTAAACATCAACAGTAAATGCTTGGACAGTTCCTTGGCCTCCCCTGTGAAAATTATTGGATGCAGGTTGCTCAGATTCAGTGTTATTAAAATGATCAACTCTGGCATTTTTGGAAAAGAAACTATTTCAGCAGCATCATGGTCCTGTGTGACTGTGTACTTTGGCTTTTTCTCAAACATAGAACAGAAACGTTTTTGAGCACTTCTGATTTTTCTGCATTGTTGTTAAATATTCTATCTTATCCACCCAGGAATACCCAAGCACAGTGTCCTGGTATTAACCCCTACCCTGCAATCCATGCATGTGCCCATGCAGACATGCACAGTTTTTGATGTTTCACTGCCTTGACTGAAAGTTTTCTATCTGTACTTTGGTTCTCATCTTTTTTCTATTCTTTCTAACATCTAGGCCATGTGGTGTTACCAGTTTGCCTTTTCTCTGTTATGTAACAAAGTTAATAAAGACCCATTTTCCTTCCAAGCTGGTAGCTGAACAGTATCACCTTTTTTTTTTTTCAATTTAACACAGAACTGTGATTTCTGAGACAGAAGCAGAAATGTGGATACTGTCTGTGGTGGGGCTGGTGCACCATTCCCACTGAATTTCAAATTTTAAGGGAATGTGATGATCAAGAGGACTTCCACTGACTGATCTCTAAATTTGGAAATGAGATACAACACTGTTCAAGTCAGAGATGGACATCTCTGAGAATTTGTGGGAAAAGACATGTGACACACTGGAGTGGTTTTGTCTTTGGCACAGGGGACCTCAACTGCTCGATGTATTCTCTCATCTGTAACACGTTTCAAGCACTCAGATGTTCTAAGAGAAAAAAGTTATAGTGAGGCAAATACTTAAGGCACTAAATGTTGCTTTTATTCAAGCTAAAACAGGATTTGAAGGTCTTCAGGACATTAAACTATCCTGCTATTTCCTCTGGGTGTTTAAAACGAGGTTCAGACTTGTACTAGTAAATCAGATTTGTAGATATTGGCCCAAACAATCCCATAACAATCAAAGCATCTCCTAAATGAAAATTCCACATGCATTGTTTGACTGGAGGGGCCTCTGATTTTGTCCATGGACGGTAATGGTGAGAGGAAAACAGGCGAACAGGAGGGTGATCAAATTGTTGTCCTCCCACTTGCTGACAGGGAGGGGTGGGGGCTGTACCATCAGGGCATCTCAGAAGAAAATCTGGTAACATTAACCCCACCTGTGATTTCCCTTGCATTTTATAAACTGACTTTCTGTGTAGTGTGAAGTTCAGGCATTATCCTGTGAGCTGGAACAGCTCTGACCACTTACCAGAATGCCTTGGGAAGCTGAACAAACTTTCTCCCCATGCTGTGCTCCTGGGAACCTGAAGTTTTCTCTCACTGGGGTTAAAATGTTTGAAAAGTGGAGCCCTATATAAAATTCTGTTTGTGTAGCTGAAGTTCTGACGTTGTTTACCTGAAATGTTTCTATAATTCCTCAACTTTTGAGTTTCAGGTTGGTGATTTGCGAGTAGCAGATTGCACTCTCCTGAACTAAATCTAACAAGCGCCACAAAGTGAAAATAAACTGGAGAGACTTGAAATAAAAATCACTTCAAGAAATCTAAGCGTGGTGGGTTTTTTGTGTTGGGGTTTTTTTTTTTTTCCTTTTTTTTTTTTTTTTTTTTTTTTCTTTTCCTCCCACTTTAAGCCAACTAAACTCCCAACACATTCTGATCATCTCGCCACAGTGTGTCTGTGCTGGTGACAACTGATTCATGTGTACATTTACATATCCCCTCAGTGCCAGCAGCAGAATACAAAATGGGTCCTCCTGCTCTGGCAGATGACACAGCGCTGGCAAATCAGGAGGAGCTGTCAAAAACAGCTGTCCATTAAAAGAGTTTGCTGAAACAACTAAGAGCTGTTTGAAAATGCTAGGTGGTAGAATTTAATTGGAGTAGCAACTGTTCAAAATTAAGATTAAAAAGGACCAGTCGGTTTCAGGTTTGAGGGGTGTTTTTTATATATGGATATTTACATTTGGGATAGAAACAATTAAGTCTGCTGATTCCCTCTGCCTCTCTCTGCTTGCACTCATGCTCCATCCCCTATCAGAAAAGTTTGGGCATGTCCGTAAGTGCTCTGTAGCACATTCAGTGCAGCAACTCCCCGCACTGGCACCCAGTGATGCCTTGGGAAGGCTGACCTGAAATTGAGACTGCACAGAGCTAGAGAATAAAATAGGGATTTATTGAAAGGCCTCTAGGATCCACCTTGGGCAGGACAGGAGCCTGACCAGGGCTACGCCCAAGATGGACCCAAAATGGTCACAAAATGGATAACAGGTCACGAGATCTTACAGTTTTATAAGTTTTGGTCCATTTACATATTGGGGTTTAATTGTCCAATTGCAGCTTCAGGTTGTGAGGTCTCATCCTTCTTGTTCCTCCCTTCAGTTCACCACTGTTTGTGCTGTTGGGCTGAGAGTGGTCCTTTAGCAGGAAAAGAATTTGTTTTGTCTCCCCCCTCTGTGAAGAGAACTGACTGGCACTTATGAGGCTCAGAACTACACACCTAAGCAGCACAGAATCTGCAAAACATGAAATCTAAAACTTGAGGCATCACAGACAGCATTATTTTAGAGACACTGGGGAGAAACAAGCAATGATTGTTTTTCGGAAGCAGCCTGTGTGTGTGGGTGCAATCCCTGTGTGTTATCAGCTGCCGCTGTGGACAGGGGCTGTGGTCAGTTCTCTACAGTGGGAACAAAACGCCGGCACAGACGGCCCAAGAGAGCTCCCAGCAAGACTACTCCATTTCACCATCACCCTGCCTGAACACATTTGTCTCAGCACATAAAACTGCATGCACATAAATGAAGGACTTTATGAAGTTCTCCCTTTAGTATGAATGCAGTCTTGGGAAAACAGACCACTGCAACAGCCCAGAAAATTTCATTTTTCACTAAGAACTTGTTTTGAATGTGCTGGAGGCAACGCTAAGCCCTGCTTTGGCTTAGGTGGTCTCTGAATCAGAAACTTGACTGTGGGATAAATGTAGCAGAATAGAAACACAAGCAAAACTGGCAAAAGCTAGAGATCCTGCACATTCTCCCTCGTTTTAGCTGGGTATTTTGTAGAACAAAACCATTTGAAAAAATATTGAAATGAAGTCAGTGTGTTTCATTTTGACAGTGTCAAAGCAAAACTATTTTAATTTTGTGGTATAAAAAGGTTTTCTATTTCAAAATTTTGCTCTCTTTTGTTTTTTCAGCAAAAATATTCAAGACCCCCCAAGGTCTCCTTCGAGCTCAAATAAAAGTGTTGCTCTTTTTGACTACTTTTTTTTTTTTTTTCCCCTCTCTCTGCAGCAGCTCAAGCACAGGCAGGCAGAAGATCTGCATTTAGTTCATTTTGGGACCAAGTCCTCATCACAGCGCCTCGGGCACCAACTCTGCTTATGTGCTTTAGCTTGGCGCATCTGTAAGTGTGTGCCTTAAACATTTCTAGCATTTGGAATACTTGGTACTCATTCTTTTCCTCACACAAGTGAAAATCTCCTTGGCTTTTACTTTTAGAAGGCAAACACTAACTGTCCATCATAGGGCAATGAATTTGTCAGCCAGTGAATTGAGGGAGGCCATAAATATTAAGTACATACCCAAGATTTCGTCCTGCTTTAAAATAAAAGACCTACATCTTGAAAGAATTCAGAATAGCCATGGCCATATTGCAACAGTATTTTGTAAATTTTAGTGCCTTTGAACGTTTTTACCTTTGTTATCACTTGGACCCTAGCTTTGGTTTGTTTGCTTTAAATAAAATCTGCCTTGAAATGTAAGGAAAAAATAAAACCGTTGCAGCAAATCAAAAAGCATGCAGGCACTAAAATTAAATTTTCCATTCTGGTAGAAAAAAATAGAAGTTGAAAAGGCATTAGGCTCAGTTTCCCAGCAGAAACCTTACAGTAATGCCTGTGACTGCAAGTCTATAGCTCAGTGTATGCAATACATTGCAACTAGAAGTAGCAGTGACAGCTGGTGGGTTAGTAAACAGATTTCATTTCAGTTTTTGTCTGAAAACGATACAAATTTTTCTTTAATATGATTCTTCGCTACATCTTCTGTTTCTATCCAGTGATGAGGTCCTTTCCAATTTGTATCCAAGCTCTGTTAAATATTTTATTTGACTTTACACACAAAAATGAAACAAACAGAAATAATTTTGAAACACGTTTGGTGAAGTTTGCAGTCTCTTGGAATGATTAAAAAATGTAGGTCCTAATGGAATTTGGAAGAGGGTGGGTATAAACCAAGGGCAGGTTAATGGCCTTATATGCACAGAGTGCCACACAGAAATAAAACTTAACACATATTTTAGAGTGTTTTGCTTTAGAAGAGATGTATTTTTAATTTTTATTTTCTGAAATTTCCTTCAGGAAATTTCTTTAAGTAATCATTTTCCTTTTGTTTACCCATCCTTCCTTAAATCACCTGAAAGGCCTCCAAACAGAGGTAGGATTATGGGAAAAAAAGTTGTGAAAAAAAGCAGAAAAAAGAAAATGCCTATAGTAATCCAAAAACCATAAGCTAATGCCACAAAAGCATGATCGTTTGCTTGCCAGGATATATATATATAGGTAGGAAAGGAAGAACAGGGATCGTCAAATGGATTGGGCAATTTTAACTAAAAAAAAAATCCCATCCATATTTACATTAAAAATTATATGTAACATCTATTTTATGAGAAATCACCCGTAAGTATTCATTGGCCAGAGGGTAATTTTTGAGCCAGACACACCCCCGGCTCCCAGGAATGGGAACTGGGGTGGCTTATGGAATTCTGTGTGTGCAGGGTGTAGCCTTAGGGCAGCAGACAGACACGTCTACGACAAAATCTGTCGCTGCATTTCTTCTTTTCATAGCCAAATAATTTGTGCATACAGGCAGATAGATGTAGATTAGTCAGAAACATGCAAAGTTTAATACAGCTTCACTGCTTTGTTTCTATCCCTGCAACCTCTTGCTGCAGAGATTTTACAGAAACAAAAAGACCCAGAATCTTTTAATACAAACAAAAAACCAAACTGACTGTGGATTAAAAATCTCCCTGTGACTCTGGTGGGAGGACGTTGAGGCAGGTAGGGAAGGTAGGACAGAGCTGTGCTACAGCCACAGCAGTAATCATGGAAGAGAAGCCCTCATTATTTTCAACGTTAAGAAACTTTTTCTGCCCTCCCTAACCAGCCACTATGGGTTTTATGTCCCTGGATGCTGCAGAATCCCACGGTTCATGAGTATTATCAGCCATGACCAATGTGTGAAGGAACAGCTTTCATAAGAGTTTGTGTATAAATCAATATACAACTGCATTGAAATCTCATACATTGCACAGACGCTGATATAATCATGCCATTAAAACATCGCTTTCTATTTCCTTTACTGGGGCCTTCAATTTAAAGATCAACTGGTCTGCATGCCCTGTCCTGCCTCCTGTTTCAAAACACTCAGCCCAGAGTGGAATAACCAGCCCTGGGTACCCCAATATATTATTTTGACTGTTTTTGTGGATGTTATTCCAATCCATGACGAAGAGCTAAGTCTAGGTAATGACAGTCCCTGAGAAACCAGAGACTCCTGCAATCTGCATGAAATCCTGAAAACATCATTTCAGTGCCGCCACCAGCTGATTCCACAGTGCCATGGCACTGCCAAGCTGCGCCACACATTTGCCATTAACAGCCAGCACCCAAGTGAAAATTCAAATGAGAAGTAACAGGTCTCTGTCTTTAGGTACATGAGCTCCATGGTGGCAATGAAGATCTGCTGCCCACAGGTGAGATACAGATTGATGTCAATAAAGAACCCTCAGTTAAGAGTCTTGTCACCATTTCTGAGAAACCTTGGCATTTTTAATAAACTTTGTAAAGGTTTTAGGAATTGAAGTTCTAAAAAATTGTTCTGATGAGGTCCAGTTAGAGGAGATGGTAGAGGGAATTTAAAGGAGTTGAAGCATGTACAAGTTCACTGCTATGTTATCATAGAATATCCCGAGTTGGAGAGGACTAATGAAGACCATCAAGTCCACATTTTTTCAAGAGGGAGCTTTAATATTAACAGCCTGCTCACCTACAAAGCACAAAGCAAGCCCAGCACTGGTTGCTCTCTCACAGATGTGTTTCAGAATTCGGGAATCCAACACAACGGGCAGGGTGATGCATCCCTGGGGTGGAAGCTCTCAGACTTCCTTGAAATAACACTAAAACCTCTGCACAACAGGTCACTGGAAAGCTGCTTGTGCTAAATAAATCTACCATGGTGTTGCCAACAGGGCAAAATCCAAAAGCAACCTCTGGCTCCAGCCACATACAATGGGGTCGACTGCCCGGGCAGCTCAGCCAGAGCAAAGGCAGCCCTAAATACAGTGATAAATTGAGAAAGGAGGAAGGGGGATATATAAAAATGAGGGATCATTCTTAAATCAAAAGGTCGCACCCCTCACTCATCTGTGTGTGCGCTCCGTGATTCTCATTCAGTTCTTCTGGATTCTCAAACAAAGTGCGGAGTCCTAAAAATATTTGGAACTATTACAAAGCATAAATTATAAATGTGTCGAGAAAATGGAAAAAGGTGTCTTGGGCCTACTTAGAGCACAAAATGATCTCAACCATTATTCAACAATGATATGAAGATCTTTTATTTCATTTCTTCTTAACAGTTCCCTGTGTTTGCTATCATTTCTTGCCCAGCACCGTGTCAATAATTACTAAATTAGCAGGACGCCTGTACAATTTCAGCTAAAGTGTTATTACTGACAAGTCAAACAAAGAAAGCTGATCGAAAAGATGGGACTCCATCTCCTTATTTAAATGGACCGTGTTCACAGAAGAAGATTGAAACTCCTTTTGCTTCAAAGGAAGGAGGGAAAGGTATAGTTTACATTTTGTGCTGCTCAAGGACAGAGAGTCAGAGGAAATGCCTTTTTAATGTAAACCTCTTTTCATTTCCAAGGGACAAAAATGAAGGTTATTTAAAAGAATCATGCTCAGTGGAAGAAGTAATTATGTATTTTTTTCAAATCTCAGAAGAATAATGCTTTTATATTTCCCTGAGATGACCCAATTCGCTTTGTGATGTGCTCCCTTAAATGTAAGTGTGTTGACTTCTTTGAACCTCATTGTTTTTAGTGTCTAAAGAATCTCCTCTCATACCACAGTGTTGATTGATTTCGACTCTGTACCAATACCCGAATTTTCATAAAGCTATTTCTGGTTTCTACAACCCACAAGTGAAAATGGTGTATAATGTCTACTCCTGGATAGCTCCAAAATACTCACATGGAATGACACGTTCAAATTGGTTTTTCCAGAAGTATGGCCCCAAATTTGTTACTCATTTCGGCTGGAGAGCTCCATAATCTGGAAGATCCTAACAGAATTCCAAGATCACCTATTTTCCTGATAGTTATTCAATGTGTTTTTTTTTTTTTTTTTGTGTGTGGTAATTTTTGGTGGAATAAATGCGAGTAGTTACTGGCATCCCTTACTGTGTGAAACAGGATGCAGTTCTTAACCTTCCTCAGAGAAATATCTACCTTTACCCTTTCATTACTCCACTATCTCATTCCCCCCCAAAATAAGAGCTTCCACAATCAGGACCAACAGCTTTTTTGTTTTTTTGATCCAAATCACCTACCTCAATGCTGTTGAAATTGTTGAGGGACGGGTTTTTTAGGCAGCAGACATATAAATGTGGAAAAAAAGAAAAAGATTAAAGAACCATAATCACTCAAGCATGGTAAAGCAGAAAAGGAGACAAATTTTGTCAGTCTTAGTCACTCAACGATTAGTATATGCTACTACCCTAAATCTGGAATTTATTTAGTTGTTGTCATGTAAACAAGCCAATGGGGACTACTTAATCTATAAAATTAGACACTAGGTTTTAGGCCCTTTCATGGTTTTTTTTGATTAGGTCTCACTGGCTCTCTGGGCACTACCTTAATGCAAATAAATAAACAATGATAAAGTTAACTACAGCATCTCACTGACATTTTTCAAACCTTAAAAAACTATTTTATTTCAATTTTTTTTGGCAAAAGTTTTGATTTGAGATCTCACTAGCTCCAAAGCAAGTCAATTCTATTCCCATGGAGCTGAATCCAATTACTAATTTCACTTGTAGCACACCCTATTCCATTCCTTAACTCTCAGTCAAAGGAATAACTGGTTTAATAATCGTCATCTGCTACTTGCAATTCTACAATCTCACAGGCTGGGGTCCAATTATGCAAACTGAACCAATTTCTAGGCTAGAACCATTTAGAAGACATCTTTATCTCTTTAATCTGTCTGAAACTTTCTTTCTTTTTTTTTTTTTTTTACAAAATTGACTGTTCTCAGAGCTTTAATTTTCATGAAAAGATTGAATACAGAAGACTTTTTTTTGTTTTTTCCCCCAAAACACAAGCATTTCAAAAAATGTGACCAACTGAAAGCAAAGAAACAGATTTGTACACAGATTTTTGGAAATGAGTGGCAATATTGCAGTAGACTCCACTTAAAAAAAAAAGCACCAGTCCTTTTTAATGCTGAAGGTATTTTTGAGGCAGGCTGCAAAGTGATCTAGTGCTAATGACTTATTTCATTATTTGCTTTTTATTCAAAATCCTTTGTAAGATCTTTAGGTATGCATTTTCAGTTTCTGAGGATGCCATAGGAAATGTAGAATGAGTTTAAAAACATAAGAAAAACAGAACCTGAATCAGATAAAATTTGAGTTTTTACTTTAGCACATAGTGAGAAGGGATATTCTGTGAAAATGAAAGACAACTGATATTTGAATTTACTTCTTGCAGCGTGCACAAATTAATCTGTGGTGCTCTAGGCCACAAGATATTTATTGAGGATAAAAATTTAGCAAGAGACAAAAAATTACTGAGGCTGTACTCTAAGACTCTTGATTCAATTACAGAAAATTAAATACTTTAAATAGTACTTAATCTCCAAGGAAAAAGGAAACAGCTTTTCTCAATGAACAGATTACATCGTGTTATTTATTAGGGAGTTCCTCGCACTCGCTTGTGAAGCATCTGGTCCTGATCACTGCCACAATCAGTCCAGGGAAGTAGGTGGAATTCATCTGATCCTCACAAGCACATTCACTACCACCCAAACAGAGAATATCTGGGGTAAGATGTAGCTACTCCTTTAGTAATAAAGAGCAACATCACATGAGGGTGAATTAAACACAACTTCCTCTGCTATTGCGGTAGCAAAGGTAGAGCTACTCAAACTGGGCTTGGAAGCCAAGAATTAAAAACCATGTGTTTGGAAGAAAAATAATGCCATCTAGACAGCTTTGCACCATGTAAAGTCATTAAAGGTAGAGGGAAAATGGATGTCTACTCTACATTTCGTTCCAGGAGAAATGTTCTCCTTGTCCACAGATTCCCAGGCCGTGCAAGAAGGAAACAATGATTGCTCATGCTAGGATGGATTTTCTCTTTACGCAGAATCACGACGGTGTTTACTTTGTCAGGGAACAAGTTTAATGCTAGTTAAAACATTTTTTGTTGACTTTTACACTCATTACATGCTGTTGCAGCAACTCATGAAAATTATTAATAGAAATACAAATAGCCAAATGTTTTTTAAAATCACTGTTTGTTGCTTTTGAGTCAAGTAATCAGATCTTTTTATTTGGAGAACCGAGGTATTGAGGGAAAATTTGGCATTCTGAGGAATGCAGTTCATTGCAGTGCATTTTGCAATATTAATGCTGTGTACGAAAGCTGAGAGTATGGCATAGAGGTTTAAAGAAACCCTAAAGATTTCTTAGCTTATCTCTAAATTTTTATTTTTTTACCTCTAAGTGTCCTGAGGGAATGTTCATAACTTCAAAGAAATCACAGCAACAGTGCGACGTAAACAGCCACTTCCAACTCAATCTGCTTGGCCAAGATTTATCTCCCCCACACGAGGCAGCCAACTGAAGTCTCTACCATAAAAAAAAACCACACTGTTTCCCTACAAATAACTAAATAGGCACTGGAGGAAAATGGGTATCACATAAGGACAGTTCAGATCCTAGACGGGCTAAATTGCCTCCTTACGGCGCCTCTCTCACTCCAATGAGTACGTGGAGAGTCACAGGAGAGAATATCCTTAAGCACCCTGGTTAAGTGCCTAAAGTTAGGTGGAATAAATCCCGGCCTCATGGGTGAAAGTCATTTTATAAATGGGCTGATTCACGTTTATGTCTTTTTCTCATGCTACACATGCATCTGAAGTGGTTTAAATGTGCACTTTTGTGTACCTGGGCCCATTATGACATATATTTTCATCCCGTTACAAGTGGAGTGCTAAAAGGGGTTCTGATGGAAATGGCAGATTGTTCAACAGCATTTAATTTGAGGCAACTGGCTTTGTGTATATCTAGTGGGATTCTGTAGAGTGTTCATGTCTACTCCTGTTCCTATTGAAAGAACGTTGTCTCTCCTTTGTGAGAGAGACTAGGTCTCCCAGAATGCAGTGTTAAATTCTCAGTAAGTACAACTCCTCGCTGTCTATTAAGCAGCTGACCTTACTAAGTGGTCAGCTGGTTCTGTTTGCTCTTCCTTCAAAATCTATAAAAATCTGTACTGCACATATGCCCACACTTACAGATGTGGGAAACCATGCTCAAGAATTATTGGCTGACGCCAAATTTTAGGCACAAGGTAAATTCCTCTAGCAATGAAAACTCACAGGGAACAACTGAATGTTTTAAGTATCCCCTCATGGAACTCTCTTGTAAATACAATCCCTAAGGAGAAAACGTTATGTCTCACTAGAGTTTATAGATGAGTGATCACCAACAGTTTTCAGAGCAGGCATGGGCCTCCACAGCTGGTGTTTTCCTGATCCCACCATTCCCACAGCTGCATGTCTAAATTTTGGCCACCTCTGAAAGTCTCCAGTCATGAAACGTGGACTCACATTCTTAATATTGTGTGCTCTGTGTTTTCCCTTTGCAATAATTCAGAGCTTCCCACCTTCTGGTAGGAAAATGTTGATTTAGTTGCAGGATCCTAACCAAGAACTAATTCTTACAGAAGATGTAAAGAGTGCATGAAGACAAAACAAACCCAGAGCCCTGAGCTCAGCGCCTGGTGTGATTTAAAGTCTTCACACTCCAGGCCCAGCAATGCCCAGCTGGAAATACAGTTGAAGGAATCCTTAACAAAAGTAATTTTGCAGGATCATCTTCTAGCCACAAACTCAATTTTTTAGTTGCCTGGGGCTGGTGAGTCTTCTGTGATATTATTCTTAGGAAAGGGCGCGGTTCTGGCCATTTTGTAAAAAGATGATTGCTCATTTGGGGGGACTGTGGGCTGGGATCTTCAGCTCATGGGAGCTGACACAGCCTCCAGAAGCAAAGCCAGCTGACACCTGCTGAGGTCCTGGCACACCAAATTTTAAAAGCATGTATGAGTTTCACTCCCCAACACCAAATGCTGTGATGTCTACATCAAACAGTCAATTACATGTGGGCTGCTTCTAAACAAAAGTTTTTCTAATTGTTTCAGATACACCATCTGTTTCTGATCAAAACCATGGTGAAACTGCAAACCCTCATAAACATCATCCTAGATTTCTCTTTTGAATGAAATCAGATTAGTACTGAAGGGTATAACTTCAAAGAGCTCTGAGGTGCTGTTGTTATCCAAATGTACACGAGGCTCATGGATCTTCCTTGCCAAGAGATCTCAAGGGAACAGCTTTCATGGTAGTTTTTTTTTTTTTTTTACCAACAGGGAAAAAAACATTAAAATGTCCTTTTCCAGTTGTTTTTTGTTTTGTTTCTAGAAAAAACTAGGCAGAAATGGTTCAGGACTTTATTATTTTCATATAAAAACACTCTGAGATTGGTGGTTAAATAGATGTCAATAAATATTTCAGCTGAAATCCTTGGAGTGCTTTTTGTTTTACTATGGGCATCTCTTCCCATCAAGATAGACGTTTTGACTTTAACTTCAGGATATTTCTTAATATAGTGCCCACAATAGTGTTTACATTCCCCAAGCAGGGCTCCCTGCTTAGCCCATTCTTCTGCTCAGAAATATACTTCAGTGTGGCTGGCATGAGACAAAAAAGAAAACTTCCCTTGGCCCGACACCAACACATTTCAACAAAGCTTCTGATCAAAGTGCAAGAGAGAAATGAGAAACAAGAAAGGCAATAGTTGCAATAGCTCAACAGCTATTGTGGAATTTCTTTAGGGAATTAGAAAGCATCCTTAAAGAATCTACACTGTGGCATTAAAGTACAAGCAGCATTTCAACAAAATGCCAAGAAGACAATTTTCATCGAGGAAGTTTAACCATTTCCGTCAGTTCAGGGGTCAAAGAGGCAGAATGACAATACCTCCCAGAGGGAAAAGGCCTTCCTCTCTGGGAGGTGAAGAGCAGGTGAAAAGGAGGGATGCATCTGATTCCACAAGTCTGGGTACCACCAGTGCAATCCAGCAGGGTGGGTTTGCAGTGTTTTGTACAAAATGTGTCTCCTTTGCAACGGTTCCTATGACATTGTAGGCAGAAACTTGCTCTTTGTTAATCTGACACATCGCAGCTGAATAACTCCAGATGCAATAATGTGGAATCTGTCCCGTTATATATTTAAACCTGAATTTAGCGGATAAAAAGAAAATCCTTCAAATAATGAAAAAATAAAGAGAATAAAGACAGCACAGTATGACTATGGCTTAAACACAACACCACTGATCACCAGCCTGGTAATGAAACAGAGTTTACTGGCCATGATATTTTTATTTTCACTTAATCCAGAATATTTCCTGTGTGCAATTGCTTGGGAAGTTACAGCTCTAAGGCATGACATATTTTTGTGACGGCAACATCAACGTGTAGAGAGAAACATTAGTGCTCAGTGTCAAGCACACTTGGGTGTTTGAATACACTAGGAGGAAGATACTCATAAAGCCTCATCACAACGGCATGGAGGACTAATACTCCAGACAATTAGACTTTCTGCTTCAGATGCGACAATTCAAATGCGGATGTCTTTAAAGCACATTTTCATCCCCTTTATTGCTCACAGGAGGAAAAGAGATGCCTTTTTTGTTTATAAAATGTAGGGCTGAAAACTGTCTGAACAGATGCTGGAGACTGTTATGTCTCACTTTCACTGTGCAGAAACCACTACTTGGTCATCTCATGCCCCTTTCACACTAAATCTCATATCAATATGATTATGACTTCAATTGTTATGGCTTGCAGAAGGTTGTAGGGGTAGAAAACATAAAGCTGGAGTCAGCCATCTGAAAATCTTCCCTTTCCCTTCATGACATTTGCTTTAAAACTTAACAAAATCTATGCTTTCTAAATAAAAGTGAAGGTCTTTGCCTCCTGAATCTAAATTGAACATAATTGGATACTTGTATGTCAAAGCACTCAGAGACACAAGTCCAGGTATCAGCACATCAATAGGAAGGCAATTGGGTCACAAGGTAACCTATAGTATATATCATATATCTTCTTAAAGCTGTTCTCAGAATCCAAGGAATTCTTTTGTTAGGCATTGAGTGGATGTCTCTTATTAAGGGGGTGTTTATAATGGTGGACAATACGATTCAGATATAGAGCCTACGCTAGTCTTCCTTCAAAGGTAGAGAGAAACCTAACAGCCTGAAATAAATCTCTGCAATACTTCAATGGCAGAACATTTCAGCAATTTTTAAATGTAGTTGTGAGCATCAGAACTGTGTCTGAACCTGATGGAGAGCACAAAGGTAAAGGAGACCTTGAAACGATCAAAACCCACTTGTCCAAGTAATTATGCAGACAATGTCTAACATTTATTTTTCCTGCCTAAACTAGTTAAGAAGCCTCAGCCAGCACAAGGAGGTACCCTGGCCTGGTGATATGGACAGAGGATTTCTTGTTCCAACAAGGGATATAAAATGAAATTATAACTGCAGGCAGAAGTCTTACAAAATATTCTTAGACAGAAGAGAAGTCAAGAATAAAATTAAGTGATGAAATCCTAAACAGAAGGAAGTCCTTTAATTTTACCTTGTCCTTAATTTAACAAGCTTCAAGTTTAATCACAACTGGTAAGTCCAGTGCTTACTGTAGAAGATATCAAATCCATAATCATTTAGCTAAAAACGGGGTTATGATGACAGGGCAGCAGTCTCATAGCTAATGCTGGCTACTAAGCAGATCAGTAAAGCCAAGCACCTGACTCTCATAAACTGAAATGTGCAGGTTTTCTGATACAGTGGCTTCATTTAGCACAGCCAAGTCTACAATACACTCAGACACATAATTCTACTTTATGGCACTCCTTACTGCACCATATGCACAGACCTCCCTCCCATCCCACCAAGCTATATAGATTTTCTAAATGCATGCAAATGTATCCAAGATGGCTCATTTTGTTATCAACTCCCCAAGTGCTAACATTCTAATCATTAACTAATTGTCTCTGTGCTCTATTGACAACTTGGCCACCTTCTTGCTAATTTTTGCTGACAGGATGGAGGCCCTGAAGAACTGGGTTAACCTTTCAATGTCCATTGAAGATCCACAGGTCTGATGACGATTGATTGACCTGGCCTCTATGTTAGATAAAACCTCATCAGCTTTCCAAGTGATTTGTGTAATGAGGCGTCAGTAACTGACAACAGGTAAGTGAACATAGACGTCCCCTTTTTATGGCTCTACAAAAAGGAGTAGAAAATTCAAGTCTCTGTAATGAGTGCAAACTTGTAAAAGTTAGCAAGAAATAGGGGTGAATAGGTGTGCATTGCAATTTCACGGTTTTTTTCCTTACAGATACACACAGGAGCACAGGTGCAATGTTCTCAAAATAGATGGCACTTCTGACGTGCAAATGATGAGTCTCCTACAAATGCACGTGTATGTATATGTATTACACATATATATTGTATTTGGGTTGTTACAGCAGCATATGCTCATTCTTGAGCTCTCATATAATCTTCTGCACGCTTTAGGAGCTGATGTGGCCCACATCAATCTGGATTATGATAATACAAAGCCACAAAATCTCTTCTGTTTTCAAGTGTCACTGAATGTTCGAGGAATGAGCTCTAGGTGGCCATCCACATTCTAGGCTGTCCACGTAACCCTGGCTTTAGTAAGACTGCGAATTAAATGCTCTCAGATGAGCACAGGATATTTGTCTCGGGACGGTTTTAAGGGTTGGGCCATACACCCTACAGCAGTTTTCTTTCTGTGGGGACTACAGAAAGTGCTGCAGCCTCATCTCTGCAGTAGTCAGCTCTGCTCCTCCCGTTTCAAGCAATTCCTATGTGCTTCCAAACAAATTTATTTAAAGCACAACCCACCTCTGTACTCTCAAGATGTACCCCCAAAAATAAAAACTATTCCACAAATATAAAGGGAACAACCCAATTTCCTGTACCATAAGCCTGTATGGTTGTCTTAATTTTATATTAAGGAGCTATAAAACTATGCACAAGAGACAATAATACAAGATGAAATAAGAGAAAATACTCTTTACAAAGAATGATTTTGCCACTCATCACAGCCAGCCAGAGAGCATGAAATATTCCATGTATACAGACAGGCACGGAGTTGTACACACCAAAAGTACACACACATATGCTCAAAGAAAATATTAATGTAGTATATCTGCTCAAAATTATTTGATCAAATTAAAAAATAAAAATGCCCTTCCGAAATTCTGGATTTTGTATCCTAGTTCATCCGCAGAAAGACAGAAAATCTCCTGCCTTCCCTCTTTAGCACTGTGTCCCTGCACTTCCTTCATTCCTTTCGATTTTTTGTGCCAAAAACACTTGCAGTTTCCAGATAACTCGGATTTGGTGTCCATGTGGCCATCAGTGCTTTTCATCTGATGACATAGACAAAACTGGCAGCTCTTGTCAGAACCAAGCCAATATCATCTCACACACGTATGTGCATTTCTCTTTGATTATTTTGTAAATTTTTTTTTTGCCTCTGAAGGTTTTCAAGAGTTCACATACTTTCCTTTCATAGCCATTATTTATTTGGCATTGTATCACATACAGTAAAGTTAGTTTGATTATAATGATAATTAAAGAAGTAGAATTCTACAGAAAATCATAATAGAATCACACAATCACAGAATCATTTTGATTGGAAAAGAACTTTCAGATCATCAAGTCCAACTGTCGTCTCAGCACTGCCAAATCCACCATTAAACCATGTCCCCAAGTGCACGTCTGTACATCTCTTAAATCCCTCCAGGGATGGTGACTCCATCACCAGGAGGACAAACTTTTGGGTGAAGAAATTTTCTCTAGTACCCAATTTAAACCTCCCCTGGCACAATTTGAGGCAAAAAAACCCACCAAAGAAACACCCTGCTATTGCTCAACAACAGCTTCTAACATCAAGAAAACACACAATATTTTAAAATGCTACCTAAAATGAAACAAAACACAATGGGTAAAATTCTGGCACAACCGAAATTAATGGCAAAGCTGACTTCTATGGGCAAAGGATTTCTTTAATATTTCTTATATACCAAAAAGAGTACTTAAAGTCAAACCCAGATTTTACTGAAGGAAACTTCCAATCCCTTCAATTGCACTGCTTGAGATTTATTCCCTGAAAATCATGAACATGATAAAACAAAGAAATGAAGACACACCAACCAACCTCTTTCTACCGGCCCGTTATCAAAAGATGACTACCAGCCCTCAATCTTCACAAAATTCCAGTTTTCCTCCTTATGATGCCAGGTGTAATTTCGTTTAAGTTACATCTGGTTTTATTTATTTATTTGTTTTTTAATCAGCAGGCATTGCTGCTTTTTAGGGACAGCCCTATTCAAAACATTTGTCAGCATCAAACAAATCCTACAAAATGACTTGGCATGGAGTCCCTGCACCTAAGCTTTGTCCTGCTCACTTTGATGCAGCCACAGATTAGCTGCCAGCTGAAAAGCTGGCTGCATTTGATTCTAGAAAACAGTTTGATTTTGGGGGAGATTATGCAGAAAGTAATTTTTGATTTGGGGTGACAGTGATAAAATTTTCCACAGTGAGTCTCTGCCTGTTTGGGCTGTGAAACCCTTTCCTCATCATTGTCCTGCACAGCATCAGTTCACAGGACCGGAACAGTACAGCTACTTTTTTATTTTTCCTACAATTTTTGAAAATTGAATTTAGGTAAAATAAGGCAGACAGAGATCAGAAACATAAACACAGGAAAAACCTTATAATTTAATGTATCAGCATATTTTTCAAAAGGTCAGAAGTGTCATGAATGCTAGGAAATGAATCTATCATAAATATACAAAATGAATAACCTAAATTTATAGAAGAGAGACTTTTTCTTCTCAAGATACTTATTACTTTCTTGTTTTAACATTTCTATCTCTAAATAATGAGTAGTTTCTCCACTATCAATTTGGGGATTGGATGAAAATTACTGAATTTTATCATAATCTTTGCAATATATTAAAAACCATTATATCGATATTGAAGCAACAGATTGAAATGATTATAGCATACACACACACATTTATGTTTGTATACACTCTCCTCTGCAAAAATCCCAGTATTTAAAAAGCTCATCTACTGGCATCTTTTACCCATCAATTTAAAACTTAAGTATTAACATAGTGTACTGCTAAAAATTCTTGTTTAATATTCTTTGTTCTATAGTGAAAAATATACAAGTCAGTGATGTTTGATATGTAAAATTCTTAAAAAGTAATCAAATCACACTTGTACTTAAACTATTGGAAATAGAAGCATACCAGCTAACTAAAACAGAAACACAAAGCACTGTTTTTATTGATAAAATATGTTGCCTCTTCTATATTAGATAGTATGCAATGAATAAAAATCTAAACTGTGAGGATTTTTATGTTAAAAACCAACAGTGAAAAAGGTCATTTATTAACGAAGAATTCATCGATTTTACATCTCCACATAATTTTTAAATTAACGCAATAGCAAGAGTTTGTTAGAAGGTGTTCATAGTTGAATGTCAGAGACTTGACATGGATATGGACTATATGGGTACTGCTCTCAAGAGCATGCAAATGATTTAGGAATTTGAGTCTGACTTTCAAAGAACACCTTTTAAACAGTTTATGTAGTTTATGTAGATCTGCTCCAGAGCACACACAACAATGGGAAGCCCATGCAAACATTCACACTTCCATCAGCTGTCTTAGCTCTCCACCTCCTTCCCAGGGATTTGAAGCATTCCCACATTATAGACTAGTCAGGAACTTGTGACTCTTTGGGGTAGGCACAAATCTGGCCAGTGAATTCATCACATGAATTGTACTTTTGGCTAAAATTAATATTAAAAGTAGCTTGTATAGGTAATTATTTCCTTTGCTGCCCTTTTTCTCCTCCCAAGAATGATTCCCCTTGATGAAATCCCGGATAACAGTGCAAAGGAAACCTGGGAGTTACTTGGATGGTGCAACAAAGGCCCTTTATTTCTTATCTCACCTAAATCAGGTTCCACAAATCTCTGTCTTAGGCTGAAAAAACGTGAATCATGCAGCAAGTGTTGGGTGAGGACCATTTCTGGTTGTTTCCACATTAAATCGAGGTAGGTGTGAAAATTCCACACAAGTAGTAGGACCCACACTCGCAGTAACACTCCTCCCTCTCTGCTGCTTCCTATTACCAGAGGCAAAGCAGAAATCTGGCATCCATTACTAACAACAATAAGTAAACCTGATGCTTAATCAATCTAATAAAGAATGTTGTTGCCTTGGGCAATTGCTTGTGTATGTTGCCTGCCCACAGGACCACCAAGCTGAGCATCAGCAGAATTCCAGCTTTGGCTCAACACACATGTGCTCATGTTTTCCTGTTTCTAATGTAATTATTCTAAGTTATTCACAACATTATTAGTCTTTCTATAAAGGGTGTTTTGGTGGTTGCAGCTTTCTTAGAGGTCATCTCTTCAAACCTTGTTCACTATCTCATGACCTATCTTCTTCAGCACTTGCTCTGAAAACAAACACATGGGTAGAAAAGCAATTTCTCCTCTATGAGGTGAAGGTACCAGTATGGGCTGTTTATGCTGTAAAGCTGGGAAAGGGACTGTCGCCTGTCTCTGATAGAAATGACTTTAGGAACAAAACTAGAAATACATCAAGCTCCTCCACTGCTGCGCATTTTAAAATAATTATACATGAAAGGACATCACACTTTCTTTCTTCTGCTGCTCCCACCTACTCCATCCTGGCTTTGAACAGGGATTTTTGTCTGAAACCTGAGGAATCTTCATGAAAACAGTTTTGCAAAACCCAATCTTGGTCTCACTAACAAGCATGGTCTGGGCTGTGTTTCATGACAAGTGTCTCAGAAATTCCCAGCTACTTCTATTACAATTCCCAATTTACTGCCCATAAGCTTAGCTCTGTATTCCCTTGCTTGATATCTTCACTGAACACAAAGGACGGAGCTGAGAAGGAGGAGCTCCAGATTCACCTCCTTGTACACTACAGTGAAGAAGGGATACGTCGCCCTGATTTTTCAGCCTTCTGTTTGTGTCTCACAGCTCTTAGGTTGTTTCTCACACACGGGTGTTATAAATAGAAGCAATGTTTTCGTTAGTCAAGGTAATTTACACTCTTTGTTTTAGAGATAGGGACAGCTGATGGACAGTTGTCTTAACCAACGGGATGGGGAGAGGTGTCAGCCTTCTCCCTCAATCCCTGGCCTTTGTAGAAATACTATATAAAGTAGAGTCATATTTTATAATAAACAGTTCATGCCTTCTCACCAAAGTGTGTGTGTGTGTGTGTGTGTGTCTGTGTGTCAAACAATGACAGGGACCCACAGGGATCGCCAAGTCCACAAACTCCGAGACTTCTCTCTGCTGCAAGGACTGAGCCTACCTTCCAGTTTCATTAAACACATAATTTTTGCATCTGCCCTCTACAGCTTCTTCTAAATGGTCTGAGAACAAACAATCAGAACCAAAGGATTTATTTTTGGCTTAACACCTTAACAACTGACTTGCTTTACCTTGTGCTGACAAGTCATTCCTTCAGCAGTCAGCGCTGCTACCTGCTCTTCCTGCTGATGAGAATTCCATGGTTTTATCCCCTGAGTTTCCATGGAAATAGTTTATTATTGTTGTCAAGGATGGACAATCCAAATATGTTTTCAAGAAGTAGAATGTAGAGAACTTTGCAAAACAAACTTGTAGCTGTCAACTTCTTCCATCAAGACTTTATTTATTTATTGCTTGTTTCTTGGTTTGTTTGTTGGGGTTTCTAAATGAGCAGATTCAATGTTTGCATTAAATCATAGAATCCCAAATGATTTGGGTTGGAAGTGGCCTTAAAGCCCATCCAGTTCCACCCCCTTCCATGGGCAGAAACAGCTTCCACTATCCCAGGTTGCTCCAAGCCCTCTCCAACCTGGCCTTGGACAATCGCAGGGATGGGGCAGCCACAGCTTCTCTGGGCATCCTGTTCCAGGGCCTCACCACCCTCACAGGGAAGCATTTCTTCCTGATACCTAATCTAAACCCTCCCTTCTTCAGATTAACATCATTCCTTCTTTTCCTATCACTGCAAGCTCTTGTAAAAAGACCCTCTCCAGTAATGAAGCCAAAAATATTTTAACGCACTTAGAAATGGAGAAACTCTGTAAAAAGATAAAACTTTGTAATAACATGGAAGAACTTTCATGTATGTTGGTATAGATGACTTTTTTCTCTATTGCAAGGCAGAAGGAGGGAAAGGCAATCAGTATTATTCAAACACATTTAAGTAAACCAGAATTTTAATAAACAACCTATTAATTTTTTCTTTTAAAAGACTTCATTGCCATTTAATATTTATAGGACCACAGACAGGCCTGCAAGGGCATACCCCAATTACTTGCATGAAAACTATGTATTACCAAGAGTAAAGACAAAAGGATGTAAAAATGTTCAACTATTTCCAAGTAACTTCTACAAACACGTGAACTCCCAAACTGCTTTTTATCCTCACAATACTTTATTTAAGTATTCCTCACAGTGCTTTATTTAAGCAAGTACTCAAATTAATCTGTAGCTCAGCCAGGCACATAGACACACACTCATCTGTAAGTTTGTCTTCAATAAAAAACAGGTTTCAGTATGAAAATTCCTGACTAACTCATAATTTCCTGATTATCAACAAATATCAAGCATGCTATATAAACTGCATTAAATTTACTGTTAATATGGGATGTTGAAATAATTTTGAATGATGTTTTAATAAAAATTACTCCAAACAAGCACAAAGTTTTAGTGATGATGACATTATTCCTACAGATTATCCCACGCCACATAGAGAACTCTTAAGTAGGAGACAAACCATCCTCTGCCCCATGGTCCTGAATGGCTAAAAGTATGAAAAGTTGGAAGTTTGCCCTTAAATTCAGCCCCTCTACACGTGACTTTAGTATGAAAATCTACAATAGAATGGCTGTGCATTGTTTTTTATTTCCCTTCAGTCATGCATTTTATACTAGGCTTTCATTTGTATCTCATTATTTCTAATGATTAACCCCAATTCAAAAGTGAATTAAGTCAGCGCGGAAACTCCTGTTGGATTCAGCAGACTTTGAACTGAAATCCTAATTTTGTATTTTCCTATGCTTAAATTGTAAATAATTTGTTTTAAAGTAATTGTTATGTAAAGCCTTCAGCACATGGAAAGAGGACATATTTCAATTGAAACTATTCATAAAGAATAATCCATCTTTTACAAAATGCATACATTAATGTTACTCATTAGCACAGTTTAAAGTTTACATACCAACATACCAACATACCTACTCTCTTCCTTTTTATTTTCTTGTTTTCCAAAATAAAATGGGTTCTTTTTTTTTAATAGACTGAGTCTGTAACTGGTATCAAAATCTTATTCCATGCCTAAGAATTGTGGTGTAGGTTGAATTTCCTCTGGATTTTCAAAATAAGCTTTGGGTTAATTTATAATTTTCTATTTAGCAGCCAATGAAAATTGACAAATGGGAATTTCCCATGCAATTTGTTCTTTTCCAATGTTATTTCTGTGGCTAGAACCTATTAATACAAATTGCATTAAAAACCTCAGCTTCCATTGATGCTGTTCACACAGTCAAAGCCTTCAGTATTATTTTACTATTTGATAGATGCTAGGTAATTAACTCTTGTAATTTTTTTAAAACAGATATTCCAGTTCAACAGCAGTGAAATGTCTTTCCAAAAAGTTTTTATGCCTTAATTTTTTGCTAAGGCCCCTTTAATTTTTGTGCAGCTAAAGAAAGGAGAAAAAAAGATTCCTTTTACACGTGTGGCTTTTGGAGATAGGTAAGAAAAAATGTGAGCAGAGTGGGGAGCAGGGGGAGTCTTTTTCAGATGTTGTGAAGGTTTTTTCTCTCTCATCTCCCAAACCCTGTAGATGGAGCCCTCCACTAAGATCTTGCTGTATCTCTAGCACAGATTGACTTCTTTTGGGTTGATGATGATTGATCGTGTTGTTTTCTTCATTACTTTAAACCTAATCAGTGCTTGGTGTAATTTGAGTAATGATTGCTCATTATTGGCAATTGTGAAGTTTAAGGCTTTCTTCATTTCACCTCACAAGAGAGTCAGTGGGGAGATTCTCGTGCCTCCCCATTTGGGCAATGTTTGAGGTAAGAGAAGGGGGAACCATCGCCACTGATAAGTGGTAGTGAAAGCTTTCTGCAAGTTTATTACTGTGTGTTTTCTTGGCAGGGGGCTCCTGGTCTTACCCCCATGATCAGATCCCATCATGAAAAAATGAGTTTCCTTGCAGACTCTATCATTTAGGCCTTACTGAAATGCCTCAGTCCAATAAATCATGCAATTTCCTAATACTGTGTCTGATAAAGTGGTATGGAAGGATTTGCAAATAAAAGGGTTTTTCACTTCCCCTTCCCCTGAATGGAAAGAAGATAATGAATGAGCTCCATATGCAGGCCAAAACGATACAGTTCCTCATTACCCAAATTCTGCTTTAACTTTGCTATTTTGAATTTAGAATAAGGGGAATTACTGCATATTGGAGCAGCTGATTTACAGGTGCCAAGCGTGGTAAGCAGAGAAAAAGATGCTAAGCTGTTCCATACCTGTAGGACACACCATGGGAGCCTGGCTAAGCCCTCTGTTTGTGCTGAAATTATGCTAAGGACATAATGAAAATCTATACGAATCAGAAGATTTCAGATTCATGGTTATGGAGAGTTAAGGGCAGTTTTCCTTCCTGGGCCTAATTCCACAGGTACAGATACAGCACTACCTAAGAGTAGATTATTATACATAATGATTTGCCCAAACATAGCAATAAAGGGAAAAATGGATACTTTCCATATTATTGTTAATTCTCACCAACTGCTTCAACCATATTAAGCCATAAGTTACGTTTGATGTTTTATCAGTTCAAAAAATTACCACGTAGTTGAGATAAAATACGTGGCGCTCGCACTAGATACCACAGTTTCATCCATTCTATTTTCAAAGCCCTTATTTTATGCTTGCCTCGACACGGGGAGTATGGCAGCCAATAATTGAATTAAAACATCGGGATTTGTTTCCCAGTTTAAAAAAAAAAAAAATTTGCACTAAGCACAAACCGCACGAACCTCAATTTGCTCTGCTGCTGATTCTGGGGTGAAAAGGGGTCCTGAGACATCAGTGGAGCTGCTCTGCCTGCGCAGTTCCAGGAGGGGTTTTTGTGGGAGAGGAAGGGGGAGCGCGGTATCGGTGACACGCTCGGCGGCCGAGGTGGCTCCACACGGGGAGGTCACTCGGGGAGGTCACTCGGGGAGGTCACTCGTGTCCCCCCACCAGGATCACACTCAGCCCGGGGGGCACTGCCAGGCGTGCAGCAGCGCTGACAGAAGCAGCCTTAGCGACAGACCCGCCGCTGGCTGGAGGGGACCACAGATCTCATTTGCTTGAGTTAGACCACAGGAACCCAGCATGGATAAAGCTCAGCTTTTTTTTTTATTTATTTTTTTCCCTCCTCATTGCTGGATTTTTTTTTTTTTTTTTCTGGAGGTAGAGAGAGAGACACTGCCTACTATGACTGTGCAAGTAAAAATAAATACATTCTGATATTATAACATCACAATAATGCGATCGTTTGGATTCATACTGAGAACAGTAAAAACAATATGCTTTCTGATTGAATTATTCAAGCTCGTAGCTTTTAAGTTTCAATTATAGATACAAACATCGTAGGCAAGAGAAACTGAACAATAAACAGCATTTTCTTGCTGAGGTATAAAAAGCAGCGAGTTGTGGAAAATGATTTTTTTTAAAGATGAAAGTGTAGCCCATCATTAAGATCAAATCTATGAGAGGAGCGGCTCTGCAAAGCACAGTGTTGGTACAGTACACTACTCCAGATGTAATCCCACACAGACTTCCTTGGCTATGATTCCGACTTATTCAGTAATTACAAGCAACAAAGAGAACAGGCGCCTGGTAAGTGTACGTTCAAATACTGAGTTTAGATGAAAAGTAATATGCAAAGCCATTAAAAGGAGGATAGAAAGCAAAAAGATGTTTTAATTTCTTCTTAAGCAATGCAAAAAATATTGCATGCTTAAAAAAAGAAAACCAACAAAAAACAACAAAACAACCAAACAAACCCAAAATGGTTTGTCATTGTTTGCAAAAATGCACAGGGAAATTCTAAAGGCTGGGTGTGTGTTGGTGTCTGTCTGGTTTCTCAGGTCAGGATTTGGACTCACACTATTTATGTCCTAGAAAACTTCCTCAAGATTTGTTACAGTCTTACAGGTCTGTATATGCAGAAACAAACTATATATTATATACATGCATACGTGAATGAAAAAAAAATCATTCAATTTAGTAAAGATTAAAAGCATAACAGAAAACAGGCTATTTATAGCCTTAAATTGACTCACTACGCTCTTAACTGTAATCCATGCTGCTGATTCCACCCCCCTGAACAGTTCTGTGATCCTGTGTCTTCACTGGGGGGCTGATGCTGCAAGGATGTGTGCATGTAGTTATAGTTTCTTTAATAGCATCACAGAACCAGCTGCACTGCCTCGCAGGCTGGCGTTGCTGACCTAATGAGGCAAAACCACGTCTCGCTGCTTAACTCTGCACGCCCTGAGAAGCCAGGCTTAAGTCAAATGTTGGAGTTACTCTTTCAAAGCACATGGAAGAGAGGAGCCACCTCATGTCTCAGCAGCTCTCGTGATTTTTCTCCTTAACCCGGGAAAAAAAAAATATCATTGTGAGCTTCACAAACCATTACAACCAAATTCACTTTTTGTAGACATTATGGGTTTGGATACATCTTAAGATGTAGAAGTGAAAAGGTTCTTTTCTGTGTGAGAATCAAATTAATCAGTTACTTTGAAAATGTAATTCACCCCCCAAAGCCACTTTTTAATGAAAACTATTCATGGTCCAAACCATTCAATTTGCTGCAGTGCCTGGAAATATTTTTGAGTGTGCAGGCACGTTAGGAACTACTGTCCTGGAGGTCCCAGAACTATTAACTCTTGAGTAATGGTCAGGCTGGTTTTAAACGGCATTTCAGCCTCCTCCTTCACCCTGGGCCACTTTTTTTGTGCTCTGGCAGAAAACTCATGAGAAAAGAGATGTCTCTGTCTGACAGATTGGCTTTCAGGGATCTGCTCCTTGGTCTGCTCCCCGAGTGTCTGCAGAGGTGCTCACCCAGGCACAAATGAGGGCTGGTACTCACAAAGAGAAGGTACAGAGTGGGGGCAAGACTTCTTTCCCTAGCACGCTTGGTTATATTGGATTAAGATATTCAGCAAACCACAGTGTAATTTGTCTTTAATCTAATTTTGTCTTTAACTTCTCTAATAATGCAATGGCATTTAGCTTCAGCCTGAAAGGGGGGAACAAACAAGTTGGAGAACCATAAATATACAGAAGGACAGTTATGTTCCACAGCTTGTATTGCTTTACAGTTCTATTTTGCACTAGAAAATAACTGTGGAAGACAGATTAATATGGCTGAGTCTGCCTTTGGCTTTTTTATAACACGCACTTGTGGCCATTTTTCACACAGGTAAATAAAATATATGATCAGGTTACATTTAAATAGATGGCAGATGTATAAAAATAGGTGTGTAAGGTTAAACTATGAGTACAAAATTAAATATTAAAAGCCATTTTTTCCTTTCTAATTGAATTTTGATTTGAGTTCTAATTTCTTGGTAAACAAAAGATATACACGCAGATCCATACACATACCCACACCCACAACTAAAGAACTTCTAAACCCAGGATTTTCACCTTTTGGCATATTTTTCATCATTTATCATCATGATTAGTTTTAGATTAGAGCAATATGTATTCCAATTTTAAGTTGTTTTGAAAGAGATACAATATTGATCACACGTGTTTTCCCACATCAACATGAACAGAAAATGAATGATAAATACACTCTCTGTGGATGTTTTGAATACAGCAACATTTGGGGGTTAATGAAGGTAAAGAAAAAGCTCTCAAGACAGAATCATTGGCCTTCTGCCACAAAACTAGGGAAGTAACCCGGGGCTTTAACTTCCAGTTCTGACGGAGCTGAAATAAAAGAGCAAAACTTCAGGGCTCCATGCGTGGCACATCACCCTGCACATGAAGTTTAGGTCCATGCTCCCCCAGGAATGGACAGCTGTGGGGTGGTGTTAATTGATGGAAACCATGGTCTGGTGGCTGCAGTGGCATTCCTCTTTTATTTGGACATATTGGAAGGAGAGGTGGATAGATGGTACCATATGTCAGAAATAATTACAATGCTATTGAGTCTCAGTATGACAAAGAGAAAAGTAATGACTCTGGCTAAGGCCAGAGAGAATAGAAAGCAATATTTTTTTTTGGAAAAAAAAAAAGGTCAGTGTCTGGGAAGATCACCAGAACTGGGGCTGGGTGAAAATAGCAAATTTTGAAGCCAATTCTTCTGGTTTTCAAGCAAGACAGCAATCTACATTGCTGATAATTCATACAAAATTTGAGTTATTATCTGTGCTTCTTGGAAGCAGCCAAAAGTATCTTTTCAGCTAGATTTTCACATTCGAGAGCTGACTGACTACTATATTTGTGATATAATCCAAAAGCAAACCCATACTTGCTGTCCTCAGTGTGGATCTTGCTGAGTCTTCTGAACAAAGAGGAGACCATAAGAACAGATTGCAGGACGACCAGCTTTTGAGGAAAGTTGAGGAATCAAAATGAAGAAAAAAGAAGAATCAAGGCACAGCCTCTTCATGGCCAGTAGGGCAAATGTGTCTGAATTGATTATTGAAAAACCCCTCCATGTTTTGAGTGCATTTGATGTGTTTCATTGAGCAACAAGAACTTAGCTAAAGGACTGCATGGTTGTGATAATTAACAAGATTAATTTGCATGAGAAATTGGTGCAGTCCTGGAACGGGAAAGTATTGCAGCAACACACTCCCTCAGAGAGACAAATGAAGCCAATAACAGGAGCATTAAAAGCTGAGAGTGATGCTTGCAAGACTTATTTAAAAATCAACAATGGAACTGACTGGAAAGTTGAGAAGCTCCACTAAAATATGTCCTGGCTTTACTAAATTGCTCCTGCCAGAGGTTTTTGTTTTTGTCTTTAAAGTTCAGAAGCATTCCCACTGGGGAAGAGCAACAAACGCAAACTATTTACTAGAAGTTGTCTGAGGCAATATGTGCTTCCCAAATCTTTCTTAAAAATGTTCAGTCCCATCTGAAATGACAGCAAACATTGTCCAGCAGTATCAGAGCCTGATCAGAAGAACGAGGCCAATTTGTACCAGCTGATGAGCCAAGGCACAGAGGTGCCTGCTGGTGCTGGGCTGTGTCTCTGGCTGCACTGACTGGAAAGCTCATCCCCCAACTCTCTGAGAGCTTTCCTGAGCAAGGAATTGGGGAATTTTTTTTTGGACCACTGACGTCTCAGTGGCAGCAATCTCTCCAGCTGTATGAGATGGAGAATTCTGAGTCCCCAACACTGCCTTGGCAATAGAGGCAAGTTGTGCAGAACGTGGGAACTAAGGGAACTGAGCTGTTTCTGAAGGACAATTTGCAGATCATGTGGCTGTGTCCTGTGTTAAGAGGCTGCTCTTGCTGCTTGCAGTGGTCCCACTCACTCCTGTCCTCCAATACTTTCCAGGCTGGCTGTGTATGTCCAGCGACGCCCCTCGACATTAAAGGAGCTGCCGTGTGAGTTCTAAGGCAGGAGCACTCCAGTGGGAGAGCAAACCAGAACATTTCCCAGCCCTCCTCCCTCTCCTGCCTCAGTGATGCACCCACAGCATCAATACTCCAGACCAAAGAGCAGAATTTTGTGAAGCTTCTCATTCAAATCCTGGTAACATATAACTTGCAGGCATGCAGTTTGACCCTTGCTGAGCTTGGAACAGTTCTCTCTGGCAAGTGAGAGTATTTTTCCATCTTGCTGATGACTTAATTAAATAAATAAATCTTTGAGGCTGATATGGTTGCCTCGAGGTTTCATTCCTTGGCTGAATGCACCTTCTTCTCCAAAGCACTGTCAAGTATGGATAGGACAGCAAGGGAAAAAGAAGATTCTGGTCCCCATTACTGCCCTTGCCACACTGGCCTGTGGAAATCAGAGGCCTTAATTTGGATATATGCAGGAAAAAGAACTAGAATAGGACCAGGACTACCCAGAGGCAGATTCAGTATTAAGATTATCTTTAAAATGAAGAAAAGCTGAAAATATGCTGCTTTTATAAAAGAGACCAAACCTTTGCAAGGTTAGTGGGAAGGATCTGCATGCTTCACAGAGAAGCAAATATATTAAGTTCAGTCCTTTAGACAAGAGTGTTCCAAAGGGGAAACAACAATAACTGTTTGTTTTAAACACATTTGTGCCACATAGGGTATAATGCTGAATGTCAGCTCTTATCTGCCATGAAAAGACACTACCACCATAAACACCTGAGTGGAACTGATCCCCTGCAATCCCACATCATCCCTGTGGTACACAGACCTTTCCTGGGTTGTTTATTTGCTCAGATGATATGCCCCTGAGCAGCATGTCAGAAATCTGAACACTGATTAAACCTCACAGCTGACCTAACCTATCGGGAAGAAATGTTCATGTATTAAGCCGAATAAATTCTGCCCAGTTATAACTGTGAAACCCAAATACTCTTCAAAATAGGCCAAAGACAGAAACGCAGAGCCAAACTATTTGCTCTCTTAGGAAGTCTAAGTCTAGAATTTTGCTATATAATAGCAGCAGTAATAGTGCTGCTTCAATGTGCCTTAGAGCCAGTTCTGTGGGGTCAGAAAGATGTCATGCAATTTCAGATAAAATGGGATTTATTTAATACTAACAATACATATTTTATTCCGCTGGCTTGGACTTGTTTTTGTTTGGGGGTTTTTGGACATTTTTGAGAGTTTTTTTTTAAAGATCTCTCTCTGAAAAGCCAAAAAGAAGTTTTCTGATGTATGTCAACAGTGAGACCAAGCATTCCTTCTTGGTTATTTATGAAAGACTTTCCTGGCTGACTCTTAGGGTACTCCTTATCAGTTTAATCATAATTAGTTTATTATTGCTCACTGTACAGACTAGGAAATCAAACTCCAAGTACAACATGATTTAAAAGTTTGTTTTATAATTCTGCTCTTGGCGTCCTCTCACTGTGTTTTCAGATGGCTGGGAAAAGTCCCTGGAACTCAACAATATTCAGAAAATTGTTTTGATTAGTAAAACTGTTATCCAGTCTTCTAGCTTGATCCCCAGGTGATTAACTTAGAGATAAAGTTTAAGTCTAGAAATGTTCAGCAACTACAAGGTGTATAATACAACCACCCCCAGAGGATTCAAGAATTTTACAAACTATTTCCAAATGGGGCTCCATACTTAACCCAGCTTAAAATTCAAATTACTCCAACAGGTGGAAGCAGTTTTCTACTGCAGATCTTCTCCATCAGGTTGAGAAGGGCATTGTTTGAATCACAGGCACCACAAAGAACAATAAATGCCCCTGTTTAGAGTTCAAAACTCTGACCTGAGCTGGTGTTTTTCATTGTGGCACGGCCAAGAAGGCAGTGGTATGTGCTACAGGAAAAAAAAATCAACTTTAACCTGGTGCACCAATGTTCCCTAAACCAGCTAATCCAGAGGACAGAAAATTACGAATCTACATTTTGGACATCCTACTCTGATTAAATCCATGAGCTTTATCTGCCCTGCATTAAAATAGTTCATAACAGCTCTGGTGTATTCCCCATCTCTTCCCACCAAAGTTTTTTGGGGGTGGTAATCTGGGGCATTGTTTACCAAATATACCAAGAGCTGCACTGGATATGCCCTGGGGTACTCCTGAGCCTCGGCAGTTTGCAGAAGATGTGCAGCAGCTCAGTGACTCAACCCCACTTTTACTTAAAACAAAGGAACCCACCATTCCAGTATTTCATTGATATTTCATATCAAATGATCAGTCTGAAGCCACAGGCATACAGAGGGTTTAAAATTGCCTCCAAGTATTATTTTAACATGGGTTCTGTGTACAAATTTTGATGGTAAAGAAATTCCGTAACCAACAAAAACTATGAAAATAACACAGAGTTTTCAAACATAACCATTAATGTCATGAAATATCTCCTCTGATATATCTTCTGTATCTCCAGCAGCAGTGTACATACATATTAAAAAGGAATTTGCCTGAAAGCATGTGATTAGATAACCCATCTCATATTTAATGTTAATTTATGAGTATTAGGCAAGTTCTTATGAAGCCTTTTTAAACCAATTCATTGCCACAGCAATGATCATTTATATCAGTCCTTGTACTCAGGTAGTAAAATTCCATAATTCACTTCACTAGATAACTCTCCTAGCAGAAAGCTTTGCTAATGCTCAATATATTGTCATCAATACTAAGGAATACTATTATTTCTCACTAACAGCATTATTCATGATGAATGAAGACACCCTGTATCTGCTACTGGTACCTTTGATGCTAAATAATCCCTTTTTTCTCTGAACATAAAGGCCCAGAAGAACACTCAGCTCTGCCACTCACTCCCCTCAGAGCCCCAGGCGAATTTTTTAATTCTCCAAATATTGGGGAAGGCTCTCAGTGACAAAGCAATCTTTACTTTGGGGCACCAAGAGCTTCCACAATTCTGTCCTGTTCTCTCCAGAAGCCTTTGGGCAGAAGTAGAAGAATGAGCCGATGGAAAGACACCTGGAAGTTATGGGAATCCAAGGCACATGAAGCTGGGCCTTCTGACACACAGGGATTGCACTAGAAGAGTTACAGAGATACAGACAAAACCTTACAGTCCTGGTATTCACACACAGCTACCAAGAGAGCAGAAATTCAGCCCCAGCCCCATCCTGCCCTTGCTTTTGGGTGATATTTCCAGCAAACTGGTTCTTGTGAGTCTGGCTGGGAAATATGACTCATTTGATAAATCATTTCAAAGTTTCTAAAATATTGGATATTGTGAAAGGGCAAAGTATTATTAGCATCACAAGAGGGGCTGAAATACAAAAAGCAGATTTGGATTTACGGCTTTCATTTCTTTGCCAAAGCTGGGGTCTGAACATTCAGTTCAGTTTAGTCTGCAGATAGGGACCCGCTCTGACATTTAGATTGGGTTTCTGGTTTCAGATTCCAAATCCATTCAAAGTTGTGGTCGCTTTAATATTTATTGCAGAAGTTCAGATTGGCTTCACCCAGTGGCCCCGCGACTCTGCCACGGCACCGTGGCCAGCTGGCGCTCCAGTCCCACAGCCACAGCTGTGCTTTATCCCCATGTCCCCATGCTGGCTTGAAGGGCTCAGCTGAACCCAGAAACTTCAAGGAACAAGGGAAAGAAAGACACCAGGACACATATGTTGCTGCGGGGTTCAAAATGGCATTTGGCAAAGGGCATCTAGCAATGCTGGCACTAATATATTACAGGCTTGTGGGGCCACACACCACTCCATGAAATACTCAATAAACACAGTATGACACGAACTAATCTACCTTACAGAATAGTCCTAGAAGGGGGACAAATCTAATCTAACGTGAGCAGCCTCTTGGGAAGAGTCTCTTTTTGAGCAGGAAAGAAACAGGAAGTGCCCATTCCCTTTCCGGTATTGTGTGGCGCTCGATTCAGATGAGGTATCAATTAGCATTTTTCTTGATGTGTATTTGACAAACCATTATTTCAGCTATTTCCACTGCCAGGTCTTTGGGAAAATTACACTCAGTGCCAAACAGTCTGTTAAAATCTTGCCTAACAAGTCTGCACGTTCCACACTTGAGAATTTAAGCAGATGCTTTATGTGGCTAAGAAAAAGAGCTCCCTCCCAGCATCCACGGTGGAATTTCAGGTTGCTTTATTGGCGTCCAAATTCCTTCCCACCAGACACATTTCCTAGCAAATCATGAATAAAATACATCTTCTGCTCAGGCGTTAAAACACAGAGGAGAACGCACATCAGCTGTAATGTCTTAATGAGGAAGGCTGAGAGAGAAAAGGTACGACTTGAGGTCCACAAACATAGGAGCAGTGATGCTTTTTCTGGCAGGTGTCCTCTGTAGGTACATCTCATAATGCCAGAAAACATACAGAAGTAAAGTTCAAAGTTGTAAATATTGTATTATTCAAGAGATATTTGAAGTTTGAATGCAACTCATGCTAAATAAAATATTGCAGTTGTCTGGTACTTAATGCATTAGAAAAAGAGAGAAGAGGTAACACCTGATATCTGAAGACAAGGATTACAAAGTGAGTTCAGAGCATTTGAAACTGGGTAAATTGTTTGAGAAAATCTCTTACCAAATCTCAAATTTCCAGGTGACTATGGATAATCTCTAAGCCACTTTGATCACCAGATAATTGAAAAGTGATAGGAACAGTTATTTCATGATATTCTGCCATTTGAGGCTGCACACTTATTATAATATGTTTCGTGAGACACCAGGAGAGGAAAACTGGGGAAGAAAACTCTTTGAAAACTTTTTGAATTGAAGGAAAAGTGAAAACCTGGGATGCATTCCACCCAGGGACAGAAACTTCACTACTTTCTTGTTATAACCACAGGGCTGCTTCATTTCTAAAACAAAATAAAAGAAATCAAAATAAAATAGGAAAAATGAAGTAAAATAATGCTTGTTGAATAATAAGAACCTCTCAACTGAAGATAGAGGACAAGAGGCGGCTAAAATTTATGTAGTTCTTTCCATGCACTGGTCTGTGATTTTCTTAAACGAAATAATGTTTTACTCAAAATTATATGCCTATGAAGAGATCTGTTTCCTCTGCAAGGTCTGCCAGTAGCATCATACAGTCTTACGGAGTTCCCAACTTGAGGCAATAGCCTCAGAGAATGTAAAATCACTTCCCTGACATGAGACAGAGATGGTTACAACATTGTCCTCCTCTACCAGCTCTCCAAATGGAAACGCAGTCATCTGTTCCTCTTCTGAGCACTTTGTGCTTATAACAGAAAGGAAGTGAAAATATACGCCTCAATAACTAGAATGAACATTTTAGACTAGGCACATTTTAGACCCTTCAGACAGTTTGCCTCATTGTATTGCTCCACAGTCATCCAGAGATGAGAAACCCTTATAATCAAGTTAAATATTTCCTTGAATAGTTATTTAAACTAATCAGTCCTGACAAACTCTCTCTTTTTCACTGCTGGATTGTTTTTAGTTTCCGACACCACGGGAAGAAGCAGGCCAATGTACTGGGAATTCAGACAGGAGTTCCAGCTCTGAATGAAAATCACTTCACCTCTCTGTCCCAGTTTTTCCATTTGCCAACAGGTATCAACACCTACAAAGCATCTGTGGCTTGGGGAACCAGTGCTGCTGTCCCCAAGAGGTGTTGGGAAAGCCAACACTCCCTGCCCAAGGACAACTTTGAGAATGAAAGTGAACTCTTCATTCCCAGATTGTTCTTTTCCACACTACCTCAACTTCAAGGGCAATTTCCTGAAAAGTGGGATATTTTTGTGGTAGGAATGAAAGAGGCAAGGAAAGTTCTTCTGAGCTGCTCAGTCTGGTGTTTCATGTCAACAAACCTCACCAAACCCATTAATTCCTGTGAACTCAACCAGGTTGTAACTGACCAGTCTACAACAGGTCTTGACATTTTCACCTAAGAAAGGATTTAAGCAGTTTTATCAGAAAAAAAAATGTATTTCTTTCATTTTTTAAAAATATTTTTATCATCTTAGCTTTATGCTGCACATATTCTACAGATCAGTGTTGCGTGTTTGTGTAAAACCCTGGATTACTGGTCCTCATTTTCAGAGCAAGTACCAGCTCTGAATATTTCCTGCACTTCTCAAGCCCATTAGCAGACAGGCAGCAGTCAGTGGCATTATTGCAAAGGTTAATTGTTTCCTTTTGCTTTGATATGTAACAGGGACATCCAAACCAGAGCAGTTTGAGAACCACTGGTGAAGGATGAAGCCCGTGGTAAGTGCACTGAGGTACTGCTGGCCCAGATTCCCTGCACAAATTAACACTGGTTTCCAGCTTTGCTAATGAACGGCTGTTACTCTTCGCAGCTGGAGCTTTCTGCTGCAACAAATTCTGAAAGAATTTCTGAGGTAGAAGAGAAGGGACAGGCACAGAGACCAGGAAAGCTTACTTATTGCAAGGGACAATCATTTGGACGTTTGCTTCAAGAGTGAATTATATATGATAATGGCTTCATTGTCATCAAATAGAATACAATTAATTTTATTTTTTAGTATGTTATCAGCAAGCAAACCACCAGTATTAGCTAGATACCATCTGGGAGTGACAGTTTCCTTATTACAAAATATGTAAAAATATGGACTCCCTTAAGGAATCTGTTGCACTACATCTGCTCCGATTTTTGTTATATGCTAATGGATTTTAACCCAGCATATGAAGCATGTAAAAAAAATAACAGAAAATTTTCAACTAAATTACTTGTTTCACATTTAAAGTGTCACAAAGACAGAGACAGCCACATATGCAGCCTTAGCTACAGGGGACTGAGAAGAAACAAAGAAGGAAGGAAGAGGCATTTCTTACCTGCTGTTTTGCTATCCAAGCCTCACTCTCAAGAGGAATTCTAGCTGCCCACATAATTAAGGCCACTTGGTATGTGAAGGAAGTATTGGGACTATACACAGCTAAATCTCCAATATGCTTAGGTGATAACAAAAGATTGTGCCTGCTGAAGTACAATTATCTTCTTATTTCCCCCTGTTCATAATATTTTAAACAATCACAATGATTAGAATGGGCTATTACAATTAGGAGACTATTCTTCAGGGGAGAGGGTTGGATTTTCATGGTCTTCAGGCATTTCCTTAACTTCTCTTGCACTCATCAGATTTCAAGAATCAGCTGGAATGACAGACTACGCAGTGAGGTAACGAGGAGCTACCTAGATTACACAGAGAATATAGTAGATTTAAAATCCTTTCTGCTGAAATATTGGTGCCATCGTTTTTTGAGAGAACAACCCATTACCAGAGCTTGAAATAAATGTAGACACAGGGCAGAGAAGGGTTAGGGCTTTTTTCTGCCTTTTTTTCCCCCCCTGTACAATTATGTAGTGCTGTAGCTTTAGGCTAACAGAATTTTTGCACTTGTAAAGCAGTTTGGTATGAATTGCTTTTCCATGGATCTGTGTCCCCAGGCCCTGCGATGTGAAATATTCCAGGCATTACTTTTTCATTATCATCAACACAGGACATTTCTATGTATTAAGCACTAAAAATTATTTCATGATCTGTTTACACTTCATATCAATCAATTAGAGCTGGGAAGTTTTTGACTGCACATAAGCATTTTTTTGTGTAAGTTTTCCTTAAATAAAAAAAAATGTGCTGCCAGCTGTGGAATTCCAGAGATTTTCCAGACTATTTGGAAAGACAATCTCTTCTCTTGCTTGTGTGTGTATAATCATGTCTTTATAAATATATACAGACATATATGGCCACACACATATATGCTCACACATACAAGATATTACTTACAGGTATGAAGATATAACTCACAGTGATTTTCTACACTCAATATTTTCTAGAAAAAACAGTTTATGATTGTACACTAAATGCAACCAACCTAAGTAAATGTTCATAGGAGGGAAAACTACCTTACCCCTTTAAAAATCAGTAGTTACACGCTTTATACAAGCTCTCTGGTGTGACAAATTGAAAGAGCTTCAGAAATACAAATTAAGTTTCACAGCACAAGGGAAAGCTGGATAGGTGTTCTTATACCCACTAATAAACCCAAAGGGTGGATTTAGGTGTAAAGAATCTGACTGAGTGACAGGGCCAGGAAAGAACTCAAGTGTCCCCAAGGTCTATCTTCACTTTTCTAACAACCAGATCACATTGCTTCCAGACAAAGAAAGAATTCCCTAATCAAGACAGATGTATAAATCGAAACAGAATATTCTCCCTTTTATCCTTGGTGGCCCAAATTCCATATTTGCAATTTCTATAATTTCTGTGCTGCTTATCAGGGAAATATACAAATGAAAAAGCTATGGCCAGACGATATGACTACTAATTTATTTTTTTTTAAATGGAAGAAAAAAAATGGAAATGGGAAAGATATTTCTGGATAATGCATGGGATAGCTTTTAAAGATAAATCTAAACTGAGATTCATTCCCAGATCTAACACTGCGGGCTGTATTTTGATGCTTCCCATTGTTACATGACTTAGTACCTGCTGAGTCCACTCTTCCTCGAGCAGGTTAGACAGTTCCACCCAAATAAATCAATAAGTTTAGACACATGAGTGTCATAACAGGAAGCGATGGTTTATGGTGGATGTTTCTGGCTAGACATTACAGCCTGCCCCTCCTCGCCAAATGGGTGACTGCCGTCTCCCTGCAGAGAAAGTGCAGCTGGAATGACGACAAGGGATGGATTTCTGCTGGGCCCATCTGGGAACAGCAGCGGGATTTACTGCCCTGGCTGGCAGGGAACACACAGCACTGCCTGGCTGACCCAAAGAATCAGCCTCAAGCCCCTGTGCTTTTGAAGAGGGATGGAGGAAAAAAGAAAGTAAGTAACTTGCCCTGTTAATGGTATAATGAAAGCAACCCTTCAGCACCTCGCTCCCCTGTGCATTCAGAGGGAACAGACCCCTGTAGCATTCATTTCCATTTTCATGGAAACACTTCATAGTAAGTGGCAAAGTTGTCCTGCCTCCTTTGATACTCACTGCAATAACAAATACTTGTGCTACATTTCACTGCATTAACAGTGCACCAAGCCTCTCCCAGCCAGCTCAAATGGACTCCAGCAGCCTGGGCAAGTGCTCAGATCAAAGCGATTGCTTTCTCTCCAGGGATAGGCTCGCCCAAGGAAAGCCCACCTTTGGTATTTTATTTTGCTTCCTAATGTTTTGGACAAATTTCCCTGGGCAGCCAAACAAAAAACTCATTCAACCTTCGAAAAGGAAGTGAGTCCTGATGGATGCACTTGTCCACAAATCCCAACCCCAGCACCTTTAGCACTTAGATTTAGTCAAGATGTGCTCTCAGAAAACACGTGTAACTGCAACGGCCCTTTTTGGACACATTTTCTGATTCCAAACCAGCTTCACCCTTGGTTTCTGTCTTGGCACACCCGATAAAACTGAAGTTTTCCCAAACGGTATTTGGTAGCATGGGCTTTGTGATGTGTTGATTTTGGATTTGAGCAGTCACTGTGGAGGGCTGGATGGAAGCTGAGGGCTCTCCAGGGGCACGGTCAGGTACGTGTTAGAAAAGGCCAAGGGGGACTCTTTAATGACTCTCAGGGAATGCAGAGCCAGAGTATCACTCCAGAATATTCCTAATAAGATGTACAGGAACAGATTTAAGTAGCACTTAATGTTTCTCCACCTACAGTACTTGCTGTCACTAGGTGCTAAATAAAAACGACTTACAACCCAGCCCTGAACTTTGTGAGCCAGCACAACTGAGCAGGGCTTGCTGAGGGCCCCAGAGTTCAGGTTCATGGTGATACAATTAAAATGCACAAGACAGGGGCTCAGTGAACTCTAATTTTTAATATTTCACAAACAATCTGGATGCCTTTACTCCTCACCCCCAACAAAGGTCTTTTTTTCCTCCTGATACTTGTATTTAAGATTAATGACTAGCCATTTGGTTAAGGGAAGTTTTGCCACTGTAACTTTTTTAAGCACTACTTTTCCAGCCATATTTCCTCCCCAGTAGTGCTGATTAAATGAGAGAGAAACATACACCAACTAAAGAGAAAAATCTTGGTCAACTGATGTCCAAAAGGGAGAGAGGGTAATAAAAGAAATCCAGCCACTGCCCCCAAACTCCTGAGGCAGCTGTATTTGCTGCACTTCCTCCCCAAAACAGATGTCTTATCCTTCACAGTTTTGGGCACTCATAACACATGTCAGTTTATTGTCCAGGATCCCAAATTTGGAATCTAAATATGCCTAATACTGCTGAATCAAGTAAAAGCAGGGTCAACAATACAGTCTAGGCAGCATAAGAAGGACTGAGATGCTCTTTAACAAGTAGATCTGGAATGCTAGCTGGGAAGAGAGCAGCACATTTCCCATGCTGTTTTGGCGTTTGTGTAGACATGGTACTTGAGCTCGCCATTAACGTAGATTATACTTTTATATCCAGTGTCAAAAATTCCTTCGCGGACAGAAGAGGAACATTTTTTTTCACTGGCTTATTTCCGTGCGTTACATTGTACTGGGAATTTATCATTTCTTTCTCACCTTGAAAATTTCATGTATCGCTGAAACAACAGTGAGTATTCTGTGTAGTATAGCAATCTGTGAGTAGCCAAAAATGGTTAATGAAGTCTATGTTCATTATACAAGATATCTGAAAACCCCTGGATGTCTGAAACCCAGTCTCCCCAACCAACTTATATATTCTGTCTTTTCTTGGTATTCATACACTTAATACCCAATCATTGCATCACTCACAACAGACAAGAACAGTGCAACTCCAGCCTGGCACTGACCTCCAAGGGTTTTTAAGGAGACACTAATGAAGGAACTGCTCAAAAGGCAGGCCACAGCAGAGGAAGAGCGAGAGGTCTGTTTCATGTCAATGTTTCAAATTACCCCAAGGACAGGAACGCACATTTTTGCTTCTGGGAAGCTGGCTTTGGCAAGTGGGCAAAACAGTGCAGGAGATCTGATATGATGTCAATACCAGATCAAAGAGGCTCATCAAGTCAGCTAGTGAGTGAGCAGGGAGCTCTGGGAATTGCTGCTGGATTCCCTCTTGCTTTCCTGCTTTGCAGATTTCTTAAACGTAGCAATACAACCAAGGGCTGCTCGTTTCCTTGTCCTTGCAAATGAACAGATTGTTATTGAAGATATTATTTTAGATTTTCCCTACCTTTGATTGCTTTAAGCACTCAGCTTTCAGAGCACATTAGAAGCCCCCTGCAGCCTCACTTTCTACCTGTTGTCCCTGTAGATGAGGGACTTTGTTTTCTTCTTCTGCTCCCTCCCTAAAGTTAGAGAACTGGTTAGCTAAGAACTATGAGTATTGATTCAAAGATTTAACATATAAACTTCAGCAACAGTAACAGACTGACAAGCTGGGCTTTAGAAATGCTAAGAGGCTTCTCGTTGCCTTTGAGAAAAGAGGTTGGGAGGAAATAACTGAAGGACTCACATCAGTAAGGCATTTAAGAACTCAGCATCCAACAGTTTAGCTTCCATATTTTAACAACTCAAATACTCATGTCATTGTAGCTTGAGACATAAAAGTAAATCATATTTCAGATGGAGTTTAATTAATTTATAAGACATACTGTCAAAGAAACTGCTTTACACAAGAAAAGATTCACTCTAAGTTTGTTTTTGTTTGTTCAAAAACAAGCACACCTGGATGTCTTGATATTTAAAAGACATGGGGATATGATCTCATTTTGCTGTAGATCTATGGCATGAGATTTGTGCAGGATAATTCAAAACAAGTGTTCTCAAACTCTCTCCTGGCTGTGGATCACAGCTTCAGGGACTCTGAATGGATTGCTAATTGGTGCCTGACAGGCAATCATGTACAGCAGCCACTCCACAACTCCCCATTCAGAGAAAAATAGGTAAGAGCGCTGTGTATACACAGCTCCCTTATGGCGTGGTTACAAATGAGAGAGGGAAAACAAGTTGTGCTCAGAAGTGCTCAGGACCACTAGAAAGTGCCAAAAGTACAGACTGAGAGCCACTGAATACAGAATACTCATCTTCAAATGTCAAATTGATACAGGCTTAGAGTGACAACATCTGGGGGTGGCTTAGTGGGTGGGAAGTGTTTGTTCAGCTTTTGAGGACTCAAATATCCAACAAACTCTTTCCATTCATTTCAGCAGCCTCTGGGCAGGCTCTTCAGTGTTCTTCTATTGGTATCATTATTCCCCATCCATCAGTGCAGGACACCTTCTTCCCCTTGCCCTCCAGGTGCAAGCGGCTTCCAAATCACTGATGTTCTCATCCGTTGGCTTCCCTTCCTTCCAACCCATCGTTCTCCCACTCCAGCCTGCTCTTTATTTCTTAGTTTCCCACTCTGCTGTCCAAGTCTCACTTCAGGTCAGGTCTCTAGGGTCAGGCTCTGAGAGTGGTTCCCCCTGTGCCCTGCTTTTCCTCCCCTTTTCGTACTGACTTCCAGCTTGTTTACCTCCTTTCTTTACCTATTGCCCCAGTGATTAAAGATTAACAGAGTTGACACAACAGGAAAGAGTGGTACAATAGGAAATGACAGGTGACCTTTTGCAGGGCTGCCCACCTGCCTGTTGCATATTTGATACTAATGAAGCTTTGCCAAAAATAAAAAATGATCAAACAACAAGATTGATTTATTTAAATATTAAGTAACCCCATAGATATCCACATAGCTGCCCATACTAAAATAAATCCCTAATAGCTTCTCTAGGTTCAGTGAAATTATTCTGCATTTATAGGCAGAAAAACCAACACCAGAGACCTGAAGAGCGATCTGAGCTTCCAAAACAAACAGGAGGCTGAGTGTGCTGAGGGATCTACACTCAAACAATTGGGACCCTTAGGTGATTGCAAAATTTGGAGGTAAGCCAAGCCTGCCATTTATTTTCTGGTTTGTTTGTTTGTTTTCAAGCACAGGTGTTGTGTTTCTNTTGTGTTTCTTTTTTTTTTTCTTTTTTTTTCTTTTTTTTTTTTTTTCCCCAGCAGAGTAATACACTATTCCTTTAAAAGCCTGTGTTATTTTAGTGCAAAAGGGTCTCTTTCCTCCACTCTGCCTCTCAGCCTTGAGGTTCACATTGAACTGATAGCACTAATCTCTGAAGAACATTTCAGGATCAATGATTATAGTACTGCAAGCCCCTTGTTTTGCAGACTTTTAAAAATAAAATAAAATAAAAAAAATATAGCCAGCACAATCAGGACACATTCCTTTTCATCTCCGTCTTTCTCATAATTTTCCATGGCAGAGTTCATGTCAAAAATGCTTGGTTTCCACCCTCCACCCAATTGTAAGCTCTTCAAAGGGAGAGAATAAAAGTTGGAGCCTGAATCCCAGAGCAAATGCTCCTGCAGCCATGCTCGAGCCAGCTTTTGAAGTCTCTCGGCTCACCTCTTGATGCCAGGCAGGCCCCTATTATTACCAATGTTGTTAGCCATTTCAGCTCCATTTCCAGGCCTACATGGACAAGAGAGCAAGGGAGGCCCTTTCATGTCAGGCTTTGCAAAGCTGCTTCAGTGTTTGAAGGATGAAAGTCACTCTTGTTTGTTCTTGCTGCGGTGCACAACATTTGGCTTAAAAAATAGAGGATGTTGCCTTTCTTGAAGTGGACTGTGCATTGCTGGACACAATCAACGCTAATGGCAGCTCTGCAGTCAGGAGGTTCAGGGCTAATTTTTTTTCATTTTTTTTTTTTTTTCTTTAAAGAATGTAAACAGTCAAGTATAGCGGCAGCGAGATCTTTTTTAATTTAGAAAAGAAAAATACGTTTGTGCAGATAGCAGAGGAGAGGAATGAGGAGGAATAAGCCATTTCCTCATGGCACATGTACAGATGAGAGATTATTTTAATGAGGTTCAATGAGAGCCTGTAATTCAGGGACACTGAGAGGAAAAGCTTTTCCCTTGTCCTAGAAGCAGCCAAAACAAAGCTGACTTATCCCAGATACAGAAATGGTCTGTGAATCCCACAGTGAGCCTCTGCTCGGGTTTGGTGCATGCCCTGGGGTTGATGTGATCCCTCTCCCGACCTCCTGAGGGGAGGCTGGTGGGGGAGGATTAAAACTTCCTCTCTTTAAGGTTGTATCGACAGGTAGAGTTTTTCATCATGACATCCCCTTTTTCAGGCTCATTATGTCCCCTCTCCGTCCAGAAGTTTCCACCCACGCTTGTGTTTTGAAGGCAACAAGGGAGGGGATGACAAGGAAAAGGGGAAGCAAAAAGAATTCCCCCTAAACATCAGTTTTTTGGGAATGAAAACCTGACATTCGGTGGCAGGCGCCATCCTCCAGCAAAACTGCAGCAACGAGGTTGCCAAGATAAGAGAACCCCAAGCAAGCAAGCAACTAAATAAATAAGTACATGGAGAAAGGAAGTTTTTGTTTTGATTTCTTGTTAGTCATGATATTTTGCCTTTTATCCCCACGAAGTTCCCATCCACCCCCTCGAAATCCGGTGCTATATATTCCCCAGTAACAACAGTGCTCAGAAGTCTCCGAGCAGGGAACGGGCGGTCAAATGTACTTCTTGGTCCAGCTGTGTTTAGTTTTCAGATGCCCATGTGTTCCTTGTTAGGCTGTCTTCCAGCCCTCCTCTGCCTTCTTTTCTATTCTTCACAGGCCAAAACTATGAACCAATTACAGACCACAGAGTCAGCTATTTACCCCCTCCTGCCTTTACACAGCTATTTCCTGCCTGCTATCAGCAAAGTCAGACAAAGAGGACAACAAGCCCAAGGTTTTTACCATAAGTTGAACCATAAGCAGGGACCTGAAAACACCCTAAAGCTGTTATATTTTATGTAGGGGAAAATTTGAAAAGGATTATCTGAGCAAAGCAATCAGCTCCAGACTGAAATCTATCTTATGGGTGTTTATATGATAAAATAATTGCCATTTAGGCCTCTATCACACTTGGAATATGAATCATATGTCTGGAGGGCTCTCCTGCAGAGGTTTGGGGGCAGAGCTTCCTTCTTCACCGTAGTAGCCTCTCTGGAGGTGCACATGGGTCTCTGGGCCAAAGAAAACAGTTGTGATTACAGAGTGATAGAGGCAGCCACATGCTGATTCAAAGACCTATAATCTTCTCCCCTTCACCCTCCCCCTCCCAAAAGCAACAAGTCTGTAAAACTCATTCACTTGCCAGAGGCTGTTTATTCTGTTTAATGGCCACCTATCACCCCTTCACTCATTCTTTTTAGATTTACTAGACAAGCACAAAGCAAATTAGTGCAAAATGCTTTCAGTCAAGTGTCAGGTGGAATCAGACTTGATGAATACTATACTGCTGGGCTTTATAACTGTAGGAACACATATACTGACAACACTGTCTCCTTCAATTAAAGCTATGCTGCCTGTTTTCTGAATCCCTTATAGAATCCAAAAAAGAGAAAGAAATAGTCAAATTAATAAGTTTCCAATAACCTATTTGAATAAAGACACTTTGACCCGCACCGTGATGGCGCAAACGGAGGAATCTCAACGCTGGAAACTCTTATGACGTGTTTCAAAAACGTGTTCTTCAAAGGAAACATTTCAGTGACACACCGATCTGCAGCAAAGCGTGGATGCGTTCGAAAATAGCACCGTGTCGGAACCTTGTAATGTAATATTTATAGTATAAATCTTGCTAACTTACCACAGAAATGAGCCTCCATTGTTGCTTATCCGTAAGTACACAAGGCCAGAGGGGTGGGGGCAAGGGTGGAGAGGGCGGCTGGTTTCTCCTTGACAAGGCAGGGCAGAGGTGTGCTCTCCCCCTCAAAGCTCATCTGTGGAGCAGCGCACACACATCAGGGGAGAGCGTCACCCCAAGGGGAGCGCGGGGACTCGGAGCAGCGTGACTCCCATTAAAGTCAATAGGAGCCATGTGGCTGAAACCCACACACAGATCTCAGGAAATTCACCCCCGTGAGCCAGAAACCCTTTCTCCGAAGATGGATTGCATCTGATGGGCACAGCTCAGAGTAATGAGCTGATGATGCCGCGCTGCCCCGGGGATGCAGCGAGCCTGCGACAGCATCCAGGAGCAGACAGCTACAGCAGGAACAGGCACAGCGTGAGAACAGCCCCACCGATGGACTGGGAAAACTGCTCTGAAGAGGCAGAGACTGCAAGCTTGCCTGGAAGAATGATTTCAGTCAGATCACTGCGGCCACACAGGGGCCACCCTGCTCAGAGCCCGTATGACAGGGACGCTCCTCTGCCAGGGAAAACAGAGCGTGGTGCTGCAGACTGACATTTGAATGTGTGGGGGTTCCTGCAGGTACAGCAAGGTTAGCCCCATCAAAGGCCACAGCTGTAAGAATTTTCATAGCAACGTCTCTGGAGAAAGCAGACATGGTAGAGAAGCTACAGAGAAACAACATATTTTAGGGCATTCTGGTACCACTGATCCAATCCCCTGAATCAAAGCCATCTTATGCTCCCTTTCAAAGCTTAAAAAGATTAAACAAAGACACTCCTACAAGATACACTAAATAATCAAAGCATCCCCATTTCTTGGAATTGCAGTTAAACTGGCAAAAGACTCTGAAGCTGGAAGATAGTCATAAATAAACAGTATTATTCTCTACCCTCTTCAAGGCACTGGAATTCACAGGTAAAGTTCGGTTCTGCACTCTATTACAGTGCCTAAAAGCAACCCTAAACTGGGATGAGAGAGATGAATAAGGACCTTTATGCAGGTGTATTCCATGAAGGTCTTTTATGGATGCCAAGCTGAGGATAAAATCTAATTTACAGCTCTAAATTGGAAACATGCACAGACCCTTTGGAATGCCTGTTATTAGTAAGTCAGCTTAGAAGTCTGCATTAACTCATATCCAGTCACAGTAAGAAGAAAAATATCATAATTATTTCCTCTACTGCTCTTTGCTCTTTCTAAGAGCAGAAAGAGCCCAAATAAATTCAAGTTTAGCTGAATGGGGCTGACCCATTAATTTTGTTCTTATTTCCCCCCACCCCCATAGTAAAGGGTAAATAGGCAAACTGTTTTCCTACCTCTTGGTATTTGTACTTTTAAATTTTAACATATCTTTTTAAAAAAAAACCTTTCCAAACTTACTCTTAGCCCTTGATTCCTTAATAAAACTACCACATGATGAGAATGCATTCAGGATGAGCATGGGAAGTAGGGGGAGGAGGACAGAAGAAAGAGCACCTTTAGATATTGCCTGACACGATGCCTCAGGCCACAGACTGAAAAGTGAAACTTAAGGCATAAAGATGGGTTGAGATGTAACAGGTTTGCTAAGCACAAAATGCCCTGAAAATCAGAAATTTTGATGCATAAGAATAAGTAGAGAATCATGTAGGAAGGGAAAGACTGTTCCCTACCTCACTTCTTTTGTCTTTCTAGAGGAAAACACAGACACAAAGGACAGTATCCCTCACCCACATTTCAGCTATCTCTAGAAGTTTATAAATCTGTAAGTCTTAATTAGTCAGCTAGGCTCTGTCTATAGTCAGCAAAGGGAGACATGATAAAGGTTTTTCATGCCATTTTAGTTTTGATATTTAGACAAAATCACAGAATCATTGAGATTGGAAAAGACCCCCAAGGTCACCAAATCCAACCTTTGACCAAATACCCCTGTGCCCACTAAGCCATGTCACAAAGTGTCACGTCTACTCATCTTTAGAACAATCTTTAGAACACTTCCAGGGATGGTGACTCCACCACTGCCCTGGGCAGCCTGATCCAATGCTTGACCACTCTTTCAGCAAAGAAAATTTTCCTAATATCTAAGCTGAACCTCTCCTGGCTCTATCCCTATTAGAGGCTCTGCTGATCCCAAGGTGGCTCCTACCTAAATTACTCCAAACTAAATTACTGCTCCAGATTTAGCAGGGGCACCTTCCTGTTCTTCCATCCATCCCCAGCACTGGGCTCCTCCACTGAATTCATTCAACTGCAAGGTGGCAAATCCTTTACCAGAAAATGGCATTGTCCCAGCAACCTGCTTTAGCAGCACATAGGCAACAAATCCTGCAGCATAGCTGCAGCAGGAATAAATCAGAATAGTTTCACAGACCAGCATAAGCCTTTTTAGTGTCACAAGCTTTTTCTGAGGTTAGCGAAGAAAGAGAAAATTTTGGTAAAAATTGGAAAAAATGCATAATGGACATCTACCAAGGAATCCTGTGGAAACAAACCTTTAACATTTTCAGCAATTGTCTTCTCTCCACTGTGTTTTAATTTCCTATAGCATCTATCACAGGATTTTACTAATTCCACAGAGAGCTGAGAACCTGGCATTTAATCCTGCCAGGAAAAAGCTGCTAAGAATAAAAATTCAACTTACAAATCAAAGGTGCAGAGTCATCCTTCCTACTAAATAATTCACCAAGATTTAATATGCTAGCTTTAAAAAACAATTATGGAAACAAAACCTGTTTCAATTTCCTTTTTCATTTTAAGATGTGACTAATATTAAAGTAGGATCAGAGGCTTATATCTGAGGTACTTAAACCAGACTCGCTGTGTGTCACTGCTGTCTCACCTGGGGGGTTCTTTAAGGTTGTTTGAAGAAATGAAAGTTGTTGGCTTTAATTACTCTTCCTGAATGGTTACAGTGGGAAAAGCAGAAGGTTTTTCTGTTCAGCAAAAATGCTTTCTGAACGCGAAATAAATGGGATAAGCACTAAATAAAAATAAAAAGCAATAAAAGGCAGTTATTCAAATAACAATCACAACATCTACAAGAAAGAGGAACAGAAATCATTCTAACACCTAACTGCTGCGCCTGTTCACTGATCTGGTTTGGGTTATTGTCTGTGAACTCCAGAAAGGTTTTAGAAAAGTCTCCTTTAATTGTTCCCTGCCTTCTTGATTGAATAAAGAACAAGAAATAATAACTTTTAATCCTCTGGTGCTTTTTTTTATAACATAAAAATTCTGCCAATAGTTTGATTAATAATAAATAAAGGCCCAGAAGCCCAGCTTCTTCCACAGAATGTCAAGCAGAGGCTGCAATGATTTACCTCTGTACTGCTGGTAACAGAGATACTCTGACCCAAAATATTCTTTGGAGATGAGCTTTGAGAACTGGCCAAGAAAGAATAAACAGCAAATCTATTTTTTTCAGAAGCCAAATGATGATGATTCAGCATCAGGAACACAGACAAAAGGATAATCACTGGCCAAAGCCCAGCATGGTGTCTGGTGGCTTCAGGGGGTGTCACCACACCAGTGTCACCACACCAGTGGCTGTCACACCCTGGCCCTGGGCACGGGCAGTGGTGGCATGTCCATCCCCACTTTGATTTGCTCTGCCGGTACTTTGACAACTGTTTCAAGCCTTCTCTTCCCACTGGCACAAACAATGGTCCATCCACGATGGTTCCCTCTGTGGCTGCCCCCAGTTCAGGGGGAACAGCCGCCGTGAAAGGTGCCAGGGGAGTTACTCACATCAAACGAGAGGGAAGGATGCCACCCAGCAAGGAGCAGAACAAACCTGGCATCAGACTGAGGTTAGAGGTTGGCACAAAAGCTCGGGAAAGCTTCTTCCCTTTCCTTTTCAGTGCTGGGCTTCATCAGCTATTGACCAGGAAAACGTGTCTGGGGAGGGTCAAGGGGATTTCCTTCTCATCTAGGGAAGGTGTGAGGCCTGGAGACTCAGCACCAAAGAGGGATGCTGGCAAGGCCTACAGGAAATCGGAAAGGAACACAACACAAAGACTGAGGGGCCCGAAGGAGGTCAAAGGAGGACAACCAGTCTTCAGGGAAGCGGGGTGGGAGACAAGAGAATGCATCCAGATGGATCAAATCCTCACGTAGCTGCGCAGCGCGTGACTGGTGGGAAGAGGCTGTGCTCTTCCTCCTTAGTGCAAAACCACTTCTCTTGTTATACCCACGTCACAGAAATCAGCATATGGCTCGCTAGCTCGAAAGGTTGTTATACTGACAGCATTTCCTAGCATAACGTGAAGCCATAATCTGCTGCTGACTGGAAGTGAGGAAAAGCCAATGCTTTCTGCTGCCTAACCACAGAGCTGAGAGTCAGGAGTCTGAATAATTTTTCCAGCTCAGCCAGTGGTTCCCTCCATACTGTCGATTACAGCCCTTGGACTCAGTTCTCAGTGGTGAAAGGAAAGGGTAACAACATTTCCTATTGTTGGGTGACTTGAAACTTAATTAATGTTTTCTAAGTGTGATGACCCTCAAAGGGGAGATGCCAAACATCACAAAGCACTTGGCACCTCTTTTCTCTCTCTCAGTCTCCAAGTCAGCTAAGCGTCTTGATTATCATAAAATCACACAATAATCTGTGTCTTTTCTGCCTGTTACTGCTGGTGAATTCATGACAAGAACTGCATAAAAATGATTCCACTTTCCCAGACTCCACAACTCATATGGCTGGCCAAGAGAGAACCTGACAAAGAAGTGAACTCATCTGCACCCATGTCCTTTTCCCCCCCATATTTTACAGCTTCAGAGAACTGTGCTGAAGCTCACTCCCTGTTACCTGGTTGGCAGGTCTTGCTCAGAAATTATTTCATTCATTATGGGTACATCCTCAGAACTGGGTGCTTTTACACTTCCGAAGAGTAAGCGCCATAAAGTGGTTGAGAAAAATGCACTGGCTGCCATAAACCAGTTCTGTTGGATGCACTAAATATGTCAAAGCAAACTCAGAGGTTCTTTTAACTCTGTAGCTGTGACATCAAGGAGGAAAAGTGCTTCTCCTCCCAGCAAGCAAGACCAGCTTAAGGACTCCATCTGATTTCTCCCTTGTGGAACCAAATACAGATTTTATTACCTTCTATGTAACTTGTTCTATTTATGGTTTGAATAATTTTTCCTCTGCCCAAATACATTTCATTTTTATCGGCTTCAGTGGCTTTACACCTGATAGAGCCAAAGCCTGAACTGGGGCATTTAAATACTTCTCAGAAACTCCAAGGCAGAAGCAAGGCCTGCTATCTTGTGTATTTTTAGGCCAAGTTTTTACCTCTGTTACTACTCCTAAAATACCTCCCTGGGCATTCACAGTTCTCATTTTACCCTCAGTACAAATCAGGATAATCCCTGCTTTTGGAAAAGACTCGCTACCCAATCCAGACAGCCCATATACTAAACCTACTGCAAAGTACAGCTTCCTGAACATTTCAAAGTTGGCTTACAATACCAGTTGAGTACATGATTTAAAAATAGAAGTCAAAAAACCCTTAAGCATGGCCATAGAAAAATGACACCACATTTTGCAATGTTCTTTAAAAAAGGAAGAAAAGAAAAAAAAAGCAAATAAAAAGATGGCTGACTGCCAGAGTTTTTGTGTTAACTTGAAGTGCAGAGGTGATTTTTAATACTTCAAACATCATTCATGAAATATTATATATATAATTTGTACTCAAAATAACATGCAAGCTCTCCAAGGAAACATTAAAATAAATAGCTTCTTTAACTCTTTTGTACCTTGATCATATCTTATTTTGATGAATCAATAAAAGAGGGACGTAAGATTGATGGAGGACAGATCAGTAGGGCAATCATGTACTTTATTACATATTTATGAGTCTGAAAGATCAAAGGATGTTTTTATGCACATAACTTGGCAAATGCATTTTGCCACGTTCAGATATATTCCAAGTGACTTTAGCAGGAATGTGAAAGAAGTTGGCACGCTGCCCACAGAGCTATTTGGTAAGACTTTGAATGATGGTGGGATTACAAACCATGATAATAAAAACACATACAGCATAACATCGATGCATGTAAACAGTATATCCAAATGCATATGTGTGATTGTATAATGTGTGTATATACAACATATTGCAATTTCTGTGCACGTTCCTCTATATCGAACTGCAGCCTAGACTCAACAGCTCCTTCACACACTGGAAATCTCCCTTCTCCTTTTAGCAGACTCCACAGCAGGTCTCCAATGCAAACAAAAGAAAGGAAAAGAGTGCCCTTCAACCAGAAAACTTGAGCTTATGGGCTGCCATGCACAAACATAAGGAAATTACAACATTTTCAATTAGTTTTTTTTGTCAGCAAAGGACACCCATTCCTCTTTGGGTCACAGTCAGATGCTACTCCTGCTGCATGGGCACTGAGATGGAAGAAGCAACTCCATTAGCACCAGAACCTGTAATTCCACCTTTCCCAGCTTTTGCACATGGACATTTCACATCCTAAGCTCGCATTGCTCCAGTTTTTATACATTAAAAGCCTCAGCATGAAACAGCAGAGAGCATTCTGTTTACCCAGGGCATGCCCTGTCACCGACTCCCACATCCATGCAGGAGCAGGTGGGACCTGGAGAAAGGGGTGAAGAGCTGTCCCACCTACTGAATCCATGACTGTATCATGAAGTGCAATTCAAAAATTCTCATTATCCCTGACACAGAATCATTGAAGAAATCTGCACTACAACTAGTAAGAGGTTTGCAGCAGAGTTTGAGTGGCCCAAGGAGGCTGAAATCTTGTGTACTACTACTAATGAAATTCCAGCGTCCGGAGTTTGAGGTAATGAGTGCTGTGTTTGGAAAGGAGAGGGTTACCGTATTTCATTGGGACTGATGGGTGATTGTGATCTGGAAGAGTTTAGTCTGACCTGCAAGAGATCCAGGACAGGTCACTTTTTCACATCGTTTGGAGAACATAATTTTCCTATGAGTTCAATCTCAAACACTGCTGCTCTCAGAAATACTCATTGCTAACAACAGAGCTGAGGAACTGTACTTGAGATCTCTGCAAATCTGACCCAAGGTGGGTCTCAAATATGGCTAAAATATTCATGCACCCACAGTCATCAGATCCCCTTCTTATGTCCTCAAAACAAAACTGTCACTCATTTCTTAATTGCAAAGTGATAATAAGAGTTCCCAGACACAGAGGGGATTGACTAAGAAAATAACTCTTGTGAAGACACAGAGATTGACAGAAAAGCATGTTTCTTCCTCAAAGCAAGACAGCAGGACTGCTACTGTTCTTTTACAATTTTCTTACTATGATTTAAAAGTTAATGGTAAATTTTTTATTAGATTTAGCAGAACTTGATTGATTCAGGGATTCTGTAGAGGCCTGTCAAAATGTGCTAAAATATACAGTATCTGCCAACACCCCATAGGGAACATCAGGATATTACCTGCAGCTACAGGAGGGATGGGCTTTGGGATCTGTCACTGCTTAAAAGGTGCTACCAACATTCAAAAGAAAAAGCTAGTGAAAATAAGGTTTATTTATTCTTTTTTTTTTAATATTAGGGTTCATGTGGGTTATTGGAGTACCAGTGCAGAGGTATCAGGAATGCAAAAGCCAACTGTCTTTATCACTCCTACTGCATTCTTGAGTCAGGCAAATGAGGTGTCACTCAGGGTAGGTCGGTGTTACACAACGGTAACTCACTCGATGGTGTCACACATCATGCCAGAGGATTTTGTCCAGTCATTAGGGCTGGATGGATTCAGGCTGGTGGCTCTGGCTATTAAAAACTACCACAGCAGGTTTCTCTTTCTGCTGCTCTCCCTCCTCTTTGCTCTCCTCCCCTGCCCTTGCCCCTTTGTGACTGTTCCAAAGCCCTCACAGATACCTCTGTGTCTGTGATCCTTCATGCATTTGGACACTATGCATTTTCCCTCTGACTTTGAACCTCGATTTTCCATTTATAATATTTTTTTTTCATGCCACTGTAAGCTCTGTAAGCTTTGGTGGCCTCACTAATCCTTTGGCTTTGGTGCTTACACCTCTGCAGCACCAGCAAGGTGTACCCATGATCTGGGACAGGCATCACTTCACAGCTCTTTATTACTCCGTGCACATTTTGTTCATTTTTCACGAGACATTCTCTCAATCTTCCTCATATATTTATTTCTCTCTTTTCTGAACTATCTTCCTTTTCCTGGCATCATTTTCACTGAAGTGCCCAGAAAAGAATTATTCCAATATCTGCTGGATCAGACCCTATTTGCTGTGCCTACCCTAAGTACTATTAAGGAACCTCTCATCCCGATACCTTCCCAAGTGGTCACCTTAATGACAGTCCTAGACAGCCCAGGCTCTAAAGTAATTTCTGCTACTGGCAGATTTGTTGCTCTTTGCTATTTTTCCCAAGTTTCACCTGTGTTTATCAATAGTTACTTCTACAAAGGTCTCCTCAGTGTCTCGGGATTGATTCAACGAAGCCTTTAAACTGCTGTATAGAGTTAAGCACATGAATAAGCTTTCATTTGAAGACAATAGGACTAAATGCCTCACAAGACAATATACATTTAAGTGGGTTTGGTTTTTTTTTGTAAATTAAGCTGTAATGGTTCAACAGTCTTGCGGGATTTTTCTTTTTTAAGGAAAAGAAAAAGCAACCCAAACATCTCCTCCCTGCATTTCTGGTTACCCGGTGGTAGCAAGGCTGTTATTTTCAGAAACTGCTGATGGATTCCTTCAGCCCAAATGTTTATTAACATAACAACTATTAAAAACCACACCTCACCACATCCCCAGGACACACCCCGGTCCTCCTGTGTGTGGAACTCAGCAAACAAGAGTGTTAGGAGACAGCTGTGAGCTCCAACAGCACTAGGTAACATTGGATTGCAGCAAACTTAACAACTTTGTTATTCCAAATATTAGCACTACTGATGAACCTTTACTCTGTTTCAACAGACACATAATTAATTCATTTACAAGACCTGCAGGAGAAGGTTTCTCTCCGCAGGAAGGGGCTTTGGCAGATTTGCTGGCAGCGTTTCAGGTGGGTGGGTTCAATTTATAGTTCTAGCTACAAGCTTTTGTTCACATCCAGGGAAGTGCCCTTAAGTTAGTCTGGGCTTAATTATTCAGCTATAAATCCTTTGACTGCAAGCTGATTTAGCCCGTATTCTCTCTGAGCTTCACCAGGGCGTCCTTTCGCAGGGTGACATTAAGTAGAGGATGATAAAACAGAAGCACTCCTGATCTTTCCCACCCTCCGTGGAGGGCTGGAATGGGGATGGGCCATGTTTCAGTCTTACGTGCCCCCTGAATGATTTTGAATGGTGGCAGGCAGCACAAGAAAATACATGTACAGGACTATTCTCAGAGCTCACCAGGACAGATGATCCTGTCCTTTTTGCAGGACAGGAAGAGCCAAGGGAAGGCAGTGAATGCTTTCAAGTTAGGAGATACATTTCAAAATGTTCCACGAAGAGAAGAATGCTTAAAAACTGCTGAGTCTGGCAGACCAACAAGTCAGCAAACAACTATATAAACAGGCTTTCCTGTTGTTGTGTTATTTAGATGCAAAGAGAGAGGAGAAAATTAAAGATGGCAGCACACTGGTATCGTTCATGGATGTTGTCATCTGTCACACTCTCTAGCCTGGTACGCAGCTCAGCTGGCTAGGAAGCTGAATCCCCACAACTTGAAGTGAGAATTTAAAATAAGAGTTTGGCTGGTTCACACAGCTATGTGAACATGTTTACTGCAGTGTAATAGCTTAATCTGAATTAGTTAACGTAAATTAGAAATGGATTTAATGAACTTTGAGGAAGTTGCCATTATACCAAAGCAAAATTACCCATACAGGCTTTTATTCAGCTTAACTGTCTGCATTTAAACCTCTTCAGATCATGCCAGAATAACTTTTTTTTGCATAGAAAAATTCCTATACAGAAAAAAAAAAAACCCCACACCCTCACTAAGCTGGAAAAGACAGTGGCCTGATGTAATCCCCATTGTCAATATGTTTATTGTCACGTACAGCTCAGGATCAAAGGACATGCAGCCAGAAGATCTAATTAAAAAGTGAGGATGTAATAGACAAGCCTCATCTTCTGCTCAATCAGCTCTTACTTAGTCCTGAGATCTGAATTTCACACAGGCTAGCAGAGGCCTAGAGGTCAAGAGATTTACTCTTCATCTGAATCCAGAGAGGCTCCTTGTCTTGTCCTTTGCTTCTGAAACAAGATCTCCTATTTTGCACAGCTAACTCGACCCAGCCCAGCTGCAAACCTTTCACATTATCCAGCTGTGATATATTTAGCTATGATAAAGCTTTCCTTGCCTTCAGATTTGTTTACAGGTTTTGGGGCTGATTTTTTATCTTTTT
>WBMY01005015.1:32419-81073 GCA_013397315.1 Donacobius atricapilla | reverse complement strand
CTGATTTTTTTTTTTTTTTTTTTTTTTTTTAATCAGAGGACAAATATAGTAGAAAGTTTCCAGCTGTGGACTGCTCTTTCATGTCGTCAAGTACTATGAAACTCCTTATTCTAATATAACTGCAACAGTTGCTTCTTCTTGTTTTTTTTCTGTACAAACAGTAAGACTCACCTGGCAATAACCTGGCAATGATGGTAACTCTGCTCATTTTCTCCTTTAGGGGAAGATTGTAGTGACTGTAGTCTAAATAACGATGTATTGTTTGGCCTGGCCTGCTGGCAAGGTCTGAGGTAGGATCAGAGGATCCTCAGTGACTGAGTTTAGACTATAAATCATTACTGCCCCTCACTGAGAAGGGTAACTGAGTGACCCCAAACAGTTTAGATGAACTTGGTTTATTTTGCTATGTGATAGACTAGGATCTTACCTGTCCTTAACCTTCAGAAGCTCATGTGTATTTCCATCAGAGTTTCTTCCACTTAGAACACTGATCACAGAATTATAGACTAATTTAGGTTGCAAGGGATGCTGGAGGGTCATCTGGCCCAACCTCTGTCTCAAAGCGGGGCCAACTTTGAAGTTGGGTACTAAAAACATTTGCAGTCTTATGAAATCATCTCTCTGGGCTTTGTGAACACTAATCAAGAGAGGCTGATACCAGGTCTGTGAAGTCAGTATGAGCCTCATCAAGGGTACAGAGGTGCAGAAAGATGAAATTTTCTGCCCTGAAAGTTAATAAAAAGGCTTCCAGAGAGCAGGAGAGGAATTCAACTCCAAGCCTACAGCTGACCAAGGAGCACACTGTGAAGCTCTTTTTCTTACAACAAGTCTGTTTCCTTGAACCTTAATTTTCTGGCTAATTATGCTCAGCTTTACACCCTGAGATGAAATAAAAAAGATGAGATTTCATGTGAGGAGGAAGACACTCATCATCACTTCTGCCTCACTTTCAAATTTACAAATGAATTTGGAGCAGAAATATCAAAAAGAGATGTAAGAGTGACAGCATGTCCCACTGAAGGTTGTTTGCAGTGGGCTACAACTTTCCAGTGTCTGTTGGGTTTATTATGGTTTCATGCTGAAAAAACTGGAGAAGCTCCTATTGGGCAGTTCAGCCATTTCTAAGAACAATCACACCAGTTGGTTCTGAAAGGTTTTGAATTTTTTTAGCGAAGTTCCACTAATGTGCATTGGGGGACTGTCTCAAAATGTGGTAGAGGCCAATGCAGGGACAGAGAGGTATCGTTCACTGTCCTCATGAATATTCAACAAAACGTGGCCAAATTATAATCCTCTGCAAATCACCATCTGCATATGCTCGGTGGAGGTTTGTTAGAGGGTAGCAGCACAATTCCCAGAGCATTCTGTCTTCATTGCATATATGCCACATCTCCCACAGGGCTGCATGCCAACCACATGGGCCTGCTCCATGCCCACCTCATCCACTGACCTGGATTCTTCCACAAACTGCACCTCAGGAGGGGCTGCAGCTCGCCTTCAATCTGCACACAAGGAAAAAAGTGGGTATTTCCAGAACCTGAGAGCTGCTACGACGGAAGACGAGGCAAGTTCTAGACATAGCAAGAAAGCACAAGGAAGGTGCAGTTCACAGGGTGTTCAGGCTGCACATTTTGAATAAGAGATTAGGATGGTAATAAAATATTTTACCCACATTAATTTTTCCTGGTGACAAAGCATCTGGGAAGAGATGTCAGAGATGAGCATATGTCTAGGCTTGGCTGCTCTAAGGCAAGCCAGTGTAGCAGTATCTCCATTAGGAAAGAAAAAGGGGTGATAACAGCCAAAATTATCATTACAATGGAAATTATGTGGATGTGGATGAAGATGAAGGACACTGCTTGAAGAGTTAAAAAAAAAATAAAAAGGAAATGGTGGCCCAAGAAGGTCACTGTAGGAGCAGACAGAAAGTGAACAGGAGAAACAGGTTCCATGACAGAGTGTTTTTAACCAAGGTTTCAAGACAGAGATTATAATGAGGTCTGTCAGATGTAGCCAAAATGTCAAAGAACATATGAATGGAATAATGGCCTTGAGATTTGGCCCTGAAGAGCTTACTAGAGACCTTGGCAAGAGCAGTTCCACTGGAGTGGAGAGAACAGAAGCTAGAATGAAATACAGAGTATTATTATACACCACAGTGATTGGCATTAGAGGGATCTGTTCATCCCATGGGCCATTTACTGAGACCTCTTGGGCTAAACCCCTAACTCACCTAAATTGGCTTAACTCCTCCAGAAATTTCATCAGTTTACATCCCCCAGAAATTCCAGAGAAGAGAAGCTAAAAACATTGTGGGTTTTTAATTTCTTTTGAATTTTGAGTTTATTTTAACCTTCCTATACAATATAATCCCCACATTGTGTAGTGAGTAATCCGTTTCCCCAAACATCTCAGAGGACAGCACGTTTTGTTTCTTTACATTGCCTCAACAGTGTAAAATTAGGCAGATCTCAAGCTAGTTGCTCTCATTACACAGTGTGATGAATCTAAAAGGGGAACAAACAAACTCCAGGATGAATGATTAGGCGTTCAGCCTTACAATAGCTTTCTTTCCTTACACACTCCTCTTCCTATCAATTTTTTTTTTAAAATGAAAACAACAAAAAACCCCCAACCCACTTGCTATAAATTAACTGAATTATTAATCTCTTCTCCTTCGCAGACTTTGCATGTTGGACAATAGCCAGGGGATGGCAGTACCATGTGCTGTTGCAGGTATTCCCCTTGGAGATAGGACACATACATATTCCTAGACATGCAATAAAACCTGGATCTTTAAAGGAAGTATGAAATTATCCCCCTTGACACTTTGCTTTTCAAATCACCTCTTTGGTGATTTAAAACCAACAAGTTTGCACAAGTCTGAAACCAGACCTCTTTGACCATCTCCAGCTCGGTGACGTCGGAGCTAGAATTATATGGAAAACGCAGTGCTTAGACTTAAAATTAGCAAGAGCTCTCCAGAAGGAACAAAAAAAGGTATAAATTATGTCTGATTGAACAAACACAACTCCACTGTTGAACAGCCACTCAATGAAGAGGGCAGGGAGAGGCAATGGAGCACGGTAATGTGTAATATTACTAGTCAATGGGCTGTGTGCTGCAGTGGGCTCCCAAACGCTGGAGGTGTCAGGGAGATAAATAGCAGAGTGTCCTCCTCAAAAATATGATTAATACCCTCCTCGGTCCACTGCTGAAGATGTAGTGGGTGCAGCTGGTTTGGACAGCAGTTGCATAGAGGAAAATTCCAGGACGATTGCAGCAGAGCAGAGAGGGCAAAGAGTAGGACAAGTAGTCAACTGAGTGGGAGTGCTGAGCCCCTGCAAGGGGAGAAGTAGGCCAGAGCTGGCAAAGGTCCTTTGGCTGCTGTTTAAGTAATGTTTATAGAACTTTCATGCATGCACAACTGAGTTTCGAGTTCATGATCTTTGGAGGAAAAAAGGGAGAGAAGCATGTTCGAGTTCATTGTCTCTTGTAATAGTCATGCCAGAGGTGGCTTTCAAGGAGCCATTCTTCTCTCCTAGCCAGCCCCCCTGCAAAGCCTGTACGTCACAGAAAAAGCAGGTGGAAAACTGAGAAACATTAAAAAAATGAACTAAGAAAGCATCACTTTTTTTTTTTTTTCCTGCAGCCAACTGTAATTTCCTGAGAAAGCCAGGAGTGTGTCAAGTGGGGTTTTCACACTGTATCGTTTTCAAGGAATCCTCTAAAATTCTCAGAAAAACATCCTTTCATGCTTCTGTTGTCACAGCACTCAGGGGAGACTGTCCAGAGCTCAAATTCCCAGCATTAGAATCTGAACACACTATAATGTAACTAATGCTCCCGAAATCAAACAAAGGCAGAGGGCTACGGATGGCTTTATTTCTTAGGGCAGTGATCCCTGCCTTTGTTGGTCTGCAGGCAACAATACCAAGCAAGCAATATATTACCAGCAATGCCATATTATCCACCGTCTTGCATCCACAATGAATGTCTCAGGGTCACCCCTGAAAGCCTTGGGTGGGGATGAATGCCTCGGGCAATCAGGCTCCCATCAGCAAGGAGGTGCTACAAAAGCTGCGGGCTCCAGGCTGCTGCTGAACAGAAGGACACACGTGTTATTAAGCACACAAACACCACACGAGCAGGATACACATAAGTACTTCTGTTTAACTTCAAATGACAAAAAACACAGGATGGTGGGGGGGGATGGAAAAGTTCCAGTGGATTATTGATCTGAAAGACAGTGATTAATAATCACCAGTTTAGTATTCTGCATCACCACTGCCTGTCACACTTCCCTGGAAACAGGATTAATATAAGAAGATATTATATATGTGTGAGCAAGGCACTAAGGTAGCACTGTATTGATCTGAACTTTAGAGCTGTTCAGTGCCATTAACAAAAACAAAAAAGAATGCAGGCGCTTGCGAAAAGGAGGATGGTGGGCAGGAAGAAAGTAGTTGTTTTTCGTTTTACAAATTGCCTGCAGCCTGCTCATCTCTGCAATGAGATTCAAGAAGCACCAGCTACAGACCCTTGGTAAACTCAGTGTAACCTGCCCCACAAAGCCTTTTCCTCACTGTTTGCAGGGCTGGTCTCTGACTGTAACATGGGAAGTTGATGTAAGTCACAAACCCTCAAGGCCACTTCCAATCCTACAGGAACAGCACTGCTTTCCAAGAGAATTTAGAGAAGGATATATTTTTTGAAGCATTACATAATCCAGAGAACTGTAATGCTCATTTAAAAAAAAAAAAAAAAAGGTCTCAGCTGGCATACACAGAGTGTTTTAAGAAAGAAGAAAGGAAAGTAAAATAAAGTTGGTTAATGTATTTAAAGACACTTTCAATGAAATGAAAGTCATTTAACTGCTTTATTAAACCACTGTCTCAAATTCACTTTGTTCTGTTCCTGCCTTTTTGTTTCTGCATAAAGAGGGGGCACCACTATTTGTTCAACATAATATTAAGCATACTCTGCTACTCAATTAGTAAACATGTCAAGAGGTGGGTTAGTTATTCATGGTTCAGGGGCACAGCCCCCTTTCAAAAGAACTTTTTTTTTTTCACTCTAATGAAATGATGGATAATCTGGAAGTAGGTGCTTTAAGAAGATATTAATCATTCTCTGTGGTAATGTTAATCATGCGTTCCATCATCTCCAGATGCTGTGCATCACCTTCCTCGGAGATAAAGGGCACCCAAGCCAGCAGAGTCCTTTTGATCACCTTTCTCACAGTAACTCTCATAAGGCATTAAAAGAAGTATTCACATTTCAGGGCATCCTTAAAAATGAAATAGAAAGTGGGAGAGTGAGGTAATGGAGGGATTCATGGACTTCAGTCTTGACCCTGTCATTACTTATGCTGCCCAGACGGGAGGTGCGCAGTTCTTTCGTCCTTTGTCCTAATCTTTGACATTTTTCAATGCAATGTTTGGAATGAATGAGGTATGAGAAAAACCCTGATCACAGGAAATAGAAAATTAATTCACAAAAGATTTGAGGGATGGAGGTGAGGAGAGAAGCAAAGGAAAAAAAAATCTACATTCATTTTCTCTGAAGAAAAATCCAACAAAATTATTCCCTCACAGCCTGCTATTCCATTCTTAGAAAACATTAGCAGAAGTCAGGTCAGATTTATCCCAGAGTACTGTCTGTGATGTCTCTTACAGTTAATAAACCACACTGCCACCAGAGAGACTTCTGGCCAATTAGACCATTTTATGACTAATCTTTTATAGTTTTTCTTCTTTTTTTTAAGTTACATATAAACCTAGGGCATATCTTAGATGGCTGAAATATCTCCTCTTGCAGACTTAGATGCTTCAGAGACCCCAACACCTAGAGAAGAAACTTTGAAGGTCTCTTAAAGCTGAAAAGTTACTTTCTATAAACTGTTGAATAAAGATAAACCACAGGGGACCGTACGCACTCAAAGGCAGGCGCTGTTTCTGTCACAGCATGTAAGTGTTGAGGAGAAAAGAAGTTGTGTGAACTTGAAATAAAATAATCCAACTTTCTTAATCCAAGTTTAAATACCGAATCCGTATGCAGAGGAACTGTCCAAACTGACTCTCTTAGACAGTCAATGGTCCCCACCAAATGTCACTCATGATGCACTGCTCTGTGAGGTGAGTTACAAAAAAAAAAAAAAAAAAAAAAAAGGAAATTTCACAGGATATTTAAAAACCATTACACATTTGAAAATATTTCAACCAAGTTGTCGTTACCTTTTTTTTTCCCAGAATTTAAAATAAAATGGACAATTACCCACATCACATATTTAATACAAATGTAGCTGTATTTCCTAGAATGCTAAACATCTGCTCAAAGTTTCTGCAGTTTGATCTGGTAAAGAGAGTTTGCTCTTCCTAATTCTGAAAAATGGGTCATGCTGCAACACCCCATTTTTTATCCTTTTTTTTTTTACCTTTGACTCTTTGAAAGAAAAACTTAAAGCACAGGGATGTCGCTGAGCTATGTCTGGGCAGTACCCCGTGGTCAGTGTCCCCGGGGCAGCTGCAGGAAGGACATTCTGTGGAGTAAATAACCCACACTTCTCTGAGTGTGATAAAAGTACCCTTTTTTACACAGGAGATATTCCATAGTCCCACCTGTGAGACACCAGAGGGAAGAATCACCACCTTGATGTTTTGCCACTGATATTAAGGAGCTTTATGTGCACTGAATTGTGCAAGTGCTATGCTCAGCTGCCCTGGGAAATATGGATAAACAGCATTATCCAACACTACAGAATATATGTAAACCAGCCCCTTACTTTTTCATTTTTTCTCCAGTAATTCCTGGAAAAACAAAGCCACCCTTTCTCTGACATAAAGCTGCCTTACAACATGCACTAATTCCAAAGCTTTAGACAAATTACATCCTAATGTATTGAGGATCTTTGCAGTGAATTTATGTAGTGCAAAAATTTGATCCAATCTTTGCAGCAATTCCTGCTTTGTTTTGCATCCCCCGGTGCTGCCTCCCAAGCAGTACACACTGTATTAACATAAGATCATTGGTACAGGCCCTTTGTAGACAGCAAAGCTGAGAGACTAATGGATGTCTGAAATGTGAATGTTTTTTCATTCCTTGTGATCTTGTTAACATATGTGTATTTAATGGTGGTAGCATTATTTCTGACTTACACCATTACACTACATTACAGTTGCTATTAATTATGCTTGCTATTGGGAACAGTTGCATGTTTACAGAATTTTTTTTTTTTCATGAGCAGTTCTAATTTATTTTTTGTGAAGACAGCTATTGTATCACCCAGTTTTTACAGTCCACACAGAGCCATGGGAAATGAACTTATATTTAAATGGACACAAGACAGAAATTAGAACTGTTATCAAATTTAGGAAAAGAACTAAGATTTACAGGGCCTTGGTAAGAAAATTTCTGACTTCAGAACATAGTACTACATTATTCTTGTAAAGTGAAACATCTCAAATTAAATGTAAGTGAAACACAATCCTAACAATAGCCAGAATTTCAAAGTGGCTTCAACTCTTCCTTCACTCAAGTGTGTACAAATCTGTTCTGAACATCACTAAGAGCTGGGACATCAAAATGCAGGTACATTAAATGGAGCTTGATCAGGAAAATTAGCAGTTACAGAGCTGAAGGGTATCTGGTGGATCCAAGGTGAATATGTTGATATACATCCTTTGTGAAATCCTGGAGTGGTTTCCAGGAGAAATAGGTACGTAGTCTCCCACTTTATTTCTTCTGGGAAGTGAAGTACTCTTTCATTATTGATAAGATAGAGAGCTGCCTTTTCTATTCATTGCACTCAGCTCACATTGATAGATGGTATATAAAAATTTCATTTTGGATGGTAGAATTCAAGTACAGTAATACAATGGTGCTTTGTGGATACAATCTATAAATCTTGAAAAAAGAAGGAAAAAATAATGCTTTCTGTCATCATGGATAGCAGATTTAGATCATGAAAATTACTCACAATACTAAGCCAAATGCATTCACCAAGTATTTTGGTTGATAGGGTCAGGAAACACAGAATTTGCTGAAGTTCATCAGGCTTCTTATATAAGAATGTTTATGCACATTGAAAATAGGAGCTAAAATCCTTTCCAAAGCATCCTGGAATCTATACAAGGTACTGTTAAAGAATCTTTTTTGGAATTTACTGACTAAATTTTTGCATGCGAAAGAGATACCCTTGTCCTTATTAGCAACTCTGTAGAGTGGAAGATTATTTATTCAGACTGTGGGCCAAATCTGGATTCAGATTTTCTCCTTAGGCTAAAATCCTATTATTGCCACAACTGATTTCCTTGAAGAGAGGAGACAGTGTGCCAAGGTCACAGTTTTTCCTTTTAATATTTTGATTTCACCAATCTTGGAAATACCTCGCAAGAACTTGGCTCTGAAAGGTGGACATTTCCTGAAAAGTTAATCTGAACTGATCATTCACTACTTTGAACCAGAATCTCACAAGGATGGGTGTCTTCTGTTTTCAAAAGCCTGTGATATTTCTGTGATGAAACATAAACTCGCCAAGGAAACACAAAGCAGTCTGCTGGAACCGCGTCGGAGAGACAACTGAACAAACAGTTGCTGGTTAAAGGATTAAAGCCAAAACAAAGGACTGTTTGAAGGTCTCTCTAAGTTTTCGATAGCAATGGGAATCTTTTGAAATGGGGGCACAGTAGAGCTGCTATAGAAAGGGAAAGGTTTGGGACCTTTCCCGTTTCAGAGATACTGAAACTCTGCAGCACTGTCTGGTGAGTCCTCGGCAATGACAGAAGGCAGTAAAGGATAATAAGTAGATGAACATTACACCTTCATAATTCCAATTCACTTTGAAGCAAAAATCTTCAGTCTTTGGAGGGACCCAAAGCGTTTCTCTTTATTAACTGATTGTCATTGTCATGTTCCAGTTAATATTACCTTCGCCTCTTCAGCCCACTTTGCCTCTCCCTTTAAATGAATTACTACTTTTCAGCACAATTAAGTGTTTGAAGCAACCAGGAGATACAGTTTAAACACAGTAAAAATGTCCAATTGAAAAGGCTAAAGATCAATATCAAAGGTCTAAAAGGTTAGACCAATCCTATCAGCTTCAGGGGAAAGCTGGTGCTAAGCTACCCTCCAAGAAAGAGCTAATGGCCCACAAATGATCTTTGTTCAACCTGATTTCTCCCGTTTAAAAAGAAATCCTCCCTTTATTGAACACTGTAATTTTCCCATTGCTGAAAATGCAGAAGCTTTAAATTCCAATTTTAGTTGCGCTGAAAGATGGGAAATAGTTTCTTTTAAATACTTTTCTTTATGAAAGAAGACAATACAGGCTGCCTATTGGCCCTCATTATCCCCACCTCGATTTGACTTGCCTACCTGCTCCACTGCACTGGTTCAAGACAATTAATCCTAATATTCAACCCTCCTGGTGTAATTTCTCATCTTGGCAGGTCTCTTTCTATAATGACTAAAGGGGAGTGGCCAAATTCTGAAAACCTCTGGGGTGAGCTGGATACATTTCCACAAACACAGACAACAATTCCATCCTGATACGTTAATGAAATGTGGTGTTATCAAACCAAAGTGAGTATTTAAAGCCACTGTCCAAATAAAACACACAGCGCTGGTCACTGTATTACAGACACGGTACAAACAGGGAAGTCTGCTGATTTGGGAAAAGGGCATTGTAGGCAACTATTGTTTTAGGTTTCAGGGTCAGCTGATGTTGAAGAAATATTTGTATTATTTTCCTAATTACACCACCAGGATCTCTGCATAAAACTCTCAGGTGTTTTAAACAATGTGTTTATCAGCAAACTAGTCACATCTGTCTGGATGGGATGTTGGATGGGGATTATGGTCAAGAATGAATTCTCAGACAGAAAGATGTCTATGTGGAGTTATCCCTCTGGTAGTAACAGTTAGCCCAGTTTTAGATATTTCAAACCAGAGTGGACTATAACTGGGCTTCTGCTCCTTCATTTACCTCTCTGTGTTGCTTCCTCCCCTGGAGGCAGCAGGAACACCAAAAGTGCCTGATCAGGCTAACAGGCCATTGGCAGCTTTTTACCCCAAGCCAATGCCATTTATTTAATTGACTCTTCATTCCCCAAGAGACAAAGAGGCAGCCAGGTAACTGTGGGGTAAAATACTTAATTGCTACAGTTCTGCTATTCCAGTCACTCCAGCAACAGACCTGGGTGAAAGCTGATAATTAGATGAGATTTCTTTGCTTCTGGAGAAGATTCAATCGAACTTACATTAGGTAAGATTTAGACCTGCAGTTGTACAACAGGTGAGGAAACCAGAAGTTGCGCTGGGTTTCATAAAGGTTTGGAATCTCCGTATTTACGGATTCATGAATAATCTAAATATTCTATTTTTTTTGATTTTTTTGTCTTCAAAAACCCAAAAGAAAGCATAACCAAGGTGAAAGAAATCAAGATTCACCACAGCCAGTGAGAGCTTCTCTGCAGGAAATGCTGCAGCTCCCAGAGCTATCCGAGTGGCTCTGCGTGCCATGTTTGAGTTATTTTAACTGTTAGGAAGGGAAACTCCCATGATCTTTATCAGAGGCAGCGCCCACATCTAACCATGGAAGACCTACAGCACATATCAGTTTCTGAGTCACAACCCCAGTGGCAAAATATACAGGTAGCTGTGGGTTTTCAGCATGAATTTACACCAGCTGACAGGACAGCAAGCCAGAGAATAAAGCTGCTTTAACTCAGAGTAAAAATTTATCAGCTTTTTATTACCATTTCTCACATGGCAGTGGTGTCATGGAAGGATTTTATACCACCATAGTCCACTGCCTCTTCTTTGTGCCAGGGCTTTTTGTAACTACAGGTTGAATGGGATTGGTGAATTGATCCATCAAAAGAGAAACAAAACCTAAAATCTTCTCTTTCGTGGCTTTTTCAGGCAAATCAGTTCCCCAAGTGAAGTCACCACATGACTGCACAAACAGACACACCAGCTCAAAGCACTGTAAAGCATGGAATGAAAACAAATAATAGGAAATGTTGGATTGTTAATTTTGGCGTCATGACTGAATAAATGCAAGCTACATCTGCTTGCCTTTGGGCACACACAGAAAGGTAAAAGAGGGGGGAAATAAAAATATGCTTCTACATAGTACTTATAAATACAATCCCTAATATTTTTGTCAGAAAGTCTTATTGGTGTAAGGTCAGTGTAGTAAATATTTCTGAATTCCATTCACATTTACATTCTCCTCAGATCTAATATGGATATTGGGAAGTTATAAATATTTCCACTGAAACCAGCATTTAGGGCAGTAGTAAGCTTATTTCATAAGGACCTACTTTATTTTTATAAAATTTGGGTTTGGTTTACTTTCTTTATTTTATTCTACTTCCTTTTTGCCTGTTAATTCAACATAGAATGGGTAACATATCAGCCTTGCCAAGATGCTTTCACCTTCTCTGAGCACGCTTCAAAAGAATCGTGGTGTTTTATTAGCTGATATTGATCATAAAGCAAATGGCAATATATTGGCTAAGCCAGGCAAACATAGCCATACCCAGGAAGATGAAACCTACTTTTAATTTCAACTAGAATTAGGATCTATATAACTACCAGGACTTAGTCAAAGGTCATAGGGAACAAAAAAAATCTTTATCAAAAGTTAGGACTTGCTATAATAAATAATTGAGCCAAATCAACAAAACCACATTCTACCTTTTTTTTCTCTCTCTCTCTCTTTTTTTTTTTTTTTTCCCCTTGGTGTTATCAAAGGGAATAAAATCTCCCTTTCCTTCACACATTATAAATTTAGGGCAATTCAGGAAATTGCTCATTAGAAAATGAATTTAAGTCATATGTGACCAAAGGCAGAGGGAGCTACTCCCGTTCTGACTGGCTGACTTGGCCATACCAATAACCTGCACAGTGGAATATTTGCTGCTGTTGGCTGACAGACTTGTGGATCAAGAATGATTTGTTTCAAAAATTCACAAATTATTCCAAGTAATCATTGGTGAGGTAAAAGTTGTGGTCTACTCCTTGGAGAATTTGGGAACAGTAAAGTTAACTGAAGGAATTATTTATTGTCCATTATTCGGTAAATTATTCCATCACTGAAGCTATGCAAGGCATTGAAACCTCATATTAACAAATAATTCCTTAAATATATTAGCCTAATAGCCTGATTTCCAAATGAACTGATATGAACTTACCTGGGAAAAGTGAATCTCTGGTGAGTATTTTATAGTGAGAACCCTACACTACTGTCTCCATCTGATAGTTATTTTGTACCCTGAGGCATGTGGCTTGATTTAGCCTAGACACTAACTACAAATGTCATTTCCATTCATATGGCCCTAACTCAGTAGAAAAATTAAACATATGCTCAAACCCTGAGAAGTCAACCCCTCACATGTTGAACATTAAGCACAGTCTTACACCCTTCGTTAAATTCTGGTCAGAAGGACCAGGATTATCCAAGTGCTTAGAGCTGAACATGTTTTTATTTGCTTTGCTCAATTAGGACTATAATGATCTCATTCTGTTTTGCAGATTCCCAAGCTCCCTGCTTCAATAACCATTGGGGTTTTTTTACCTGACAATGAAAACTAGAAATTTTTGAATCCTCTGCTGGTTTAGCTGCAAGAGTTTACTGTCCATCAATTCCTCTGTTGAGGCTGCAGTTTTTATGCCTCAGGTGAATGGGCAGCAGTAATTCTGGATTACAGAAAGATGCTGAACATCCAAGCTCTGATGACCAAGAGCTCTGATTCATAACCATATTGGATTAATCATGGGGCTGCAGAAGGTTACTGCCCCAGCTGTCTGCCCCCCCTTATCTCCAGGGTTACTCTGTTGGAAGTTATCTCTTCAGTCACTGCAGATAAACCCGGCAAGGAATGGGAATTAAACACATCTGCTTGATCCTAAGGATGGGAAAGTGTAAACATGATGGATCCCTCTCAAGTCCTGGAAAAAAACTGTATTTCCAAAACCTGTAGGTGGCTGCCCAGTTTGAAAGGGAAAAGGAAGATCATGGAAGAGCAGGAAAAACAACTCCTGCAGCTTAAAACCTTGCGATTTTCAGATCATTTTCTTAAGTTTAAGCACAACATTATTATTCTATTTGCTTATGTTTCACTCTTATTTTCAGAATGAAAAAATCTTAGCAAGTTACAGATGCTTATATTATAGAATTATGTCTTGAGAAAGATATATAGAATAACTATTTCATTTCTCAAACAATTCAACCAGCCAGAAAAGATTGCAAATAAATCCTGCCCCCAGATTCCTGCACAAATCTGTCAGTACCACTACCACATTTCTGTTTCTGTGCTTTGAGGTGTGCACCCTTTGTACAAGGAGAATAACATTTCTGCTGTGACTCCAGAGCTTCCTCCTCTGCTGCACAGCTATTCCAGCACCACAGCTAACTGTGCATCCCCCTGCTTTGCTCTTGCCTGCCTGGAAACATCAGGGGACCTCCCTTCAAGCTTCCCCTCTGGTGTCAGAAACAACTGCTCAGTGGCAAAGCGTCACAGGCTGTTTTGTCTCTGGCTCTGGAGTGACCAGAGCCAGGGGGAGCATGCTTTGCTGCCATGGCCACAGAATCACACAGAGATCTGTTTTCCTCCCTTAAATGACTGAAAATCAGCAATAACCAGGCTGAAATCAATGGAGCTTTACTGCTGTGTGCTGTGCTAACACGAGTTGTGAACCCGCCTTTGGATTCGGATTCTGCAGCAGGGAATGGTGAGCAGGAATGCTCCAGTTGCTCTGACTTCACTCACCAGTTGCTGATATTAACTCTATATATTTTAAGCAGACACTTGCAGTTTCTCAGATGTCTTCTCTTTCTCATTTATTAGTTGAGTTATATTTTAAGGGTGCTGAGAGATTTACTGTCAATGCATAAGATGTATTCATTTTGGTTAAGGCAAAATCCTTGCGCTAGGATCCAAATGTTGGACACATCTGTTAGCAGGCTAAGGAATGACCCTGTGTTATTATTATTTTTTTAAACCTGACAGCTCACACGTTTGAAAATTGCATAAAAATATGTAGCTTAGCAGCTCTGCCTTCTCTTTGTACTATTTGCTCACATCCGGATCCATTTTTTCCCTTGCCTGAAGCAGGGGAAGGACAACCCCATATCAATGGCTCCCTACGCCAGATCACATTAGGGAAACCCCCAACTTTTCATTTCAAATCAGCAGCATCTTTCCTTTGATCCAGAAGACCACAGCTGGGAAGCTGACAGGACTCTGCCTCGTGCTTCCCCTGCTCCGAGCCCCTCTCACGAATTCTAGCAGAGTCACCTCTGCTCGGGTTTAGCAGAACCTTTTCCTCCTGTCACTGACAGAGCAGCAGAATTAATCACACTCAGCCCAACTAACGTTAACAATCTGTCAAAGTGGCCAACGAAATGCTTCATCTACTGTAACTAGAAAATTCACCTGAAGACCTGCTGATTTGTCCTGGCACTTCTGCCTGTAGGACAAAACAGACAGAAACCACCTTTTTTCCCCTTGTTCTCTTTTCAGTATTTGCCACCTCCTCATCTGTTTTTGTTTGTTTGTTTGTTTTTGTTTGGTTTTTTTAATTATTATTATTTTATTTTGCTTGTCTTGGTTTTGTTTTACTCCCTTACAGCAGTTCAGAAATCACTGAGTGTGAAAAAGATTTCTGGTTAAAGAAATGCCCATGCAGTGCTCTCTCTTAGATGGCACGTGGGCCTTTACTGTTGACACCAAGCCAGGGGTTGTTGGAAGTTTTTGCAATAATGTCAACAGCTCAATACAGTGACTTTGTGATGCTTATGCCCTGCTGGATTTTGACAGATTTTTGACTTCCAGCTATTTACCTATCGAAGGAGTAGCTGATGCTGTGGGTAAACTCTCCCTCATAAGTGGATCTGCCCTACACAAGCAATGGGAAGGGAAGTCCCTGTTATCTGTTCAGGACAATGCTGTAAATCATGGACTTCACCTTGTAAGAGTGACTCTTGCAGCAAAACATCTGGGTTGCTCCAGAAAGTGATTTTTAATGTTGTCGCTCCAAAACGATTTAAAGCATTTTTTATGTATCATACAATTGGAGTCTAATGACCCTTGCAGCGAACATTTTGTCATCTACTCCTGAGTAAAAATGGGGTAAAACCCAGTAAAAATCAGAAGGGCAGATTTTCCAACCTTTTTTTTTCACAAGGACATAAATAGTAATTAAAATACAATTAATTATATTAATACTCAAACATATTTTGTCTGGTTTTCTACTTTGAAACCGATGAGAGATGAAATTTGCTCAAACAATCCACATGTCCCCAGCCAGTCACCAAGGCTGATGGAACATCCAGAGCAGCTCAGTGAATCCCAGTGTTTGCTTTCAGTCCCTGCAGTGGATTTCCTAGCACTACCCTGTTTTCATGGAAAAGGCCAATCTTCACATTAGGTCACTATGATCCAGAAGACCAGAATATGTAAGAAACCACTAAATTGACTTGTCACTGAATTTTAATTTTTGTTCTCTTTGGCTTAGCTTGTTTTTACTCCCACATTCTTTTGGGGTNTTTTTTTTTTTTTTCTTGCATTAATAGATCCATGAAATAGCTCTCCAGATGCCAAGTTGGATTCTAGGGTCCTCACGCAAGACCACTGCACTTGCAGGAAATGGGAAGGCTGAAATCCATCCCTGAACCGGCAACTTCAAAACCCAGATCAGTTCCATGATTTTAAAGGTACTCTAGTTCTTTCAAAACATTACCCAGAATTTACCTTCCTATGGACAATCTCTAGAAAATGACTGGGGCTTTCTGGGTCTGGCTGTAGCTATTAAAAAGTTAACTTTTTGAAAAATATCCCATCTCTGAATGCTTTTAGACCTAATGATTTAAGGACACCAGGAAACCAGGGAGAAACTTCCAAGATGTGTGTGCTGTTACCTTGCTCACGAAGTTGGACAGAATCACAATACAGGATCATTCAATTTTGGCAGGAAAACTACACAATAACAGTTTTATTGTTATTTTTAGCAGAGCCAAAGCGCAACATATTATTGGCAAGAAACATCAAGTGGCAAATTGTTAATGCAGTTAAGGCCCTTGTTCAACAACACCCATAAACATATTTCCCACATCTGTATCTAAATATCTGTTTGACTTCAATAGGTTTTAAGCATGTGCTGAGAATTAACCTCTGTGCTTTTCCTGATGTGGGGCTCTGCGTAGGTAAAATATCTATTGTAACAACACTGTCAGGTTCAAAATCCAGGTCTTTCCAAACTCCAGGTACATAAGACTAGAGGTAAGGAGGTAGATATGCATTGGCAGAACCAAGATTTTGAGGTTGTTTTGAGGCTGGGGGTGTGTTCTTGTGTTTTACAGATTTCCAGATGTTTAGAATGAAAAGCCCTTGTGGAATTTCTGAACATCTCAAGGAATCCACCCTAAATAAAGTACTTGTGCCTTTGGGCACCCCTCAAGCAGCAGTGTTTGAACTGCTGGTGTTCACCCAAATGAAATGATTCTCAGCCTGTGACTTCCCTGGAAGTCCAAGGTGCCACAGTGGGGAACAGAGGGACTGGGAAACCCAGAGGGGAAACACTTCTGAGGAAGACTTTGGGTCTGTAGAGGCACAAAGAATTGCTCTGTTACATCACAGAGAGCTTTAAGATTCACTTTTATCTAAGCTTTGTCTTCAGATGTCCATCCCATTAGAACAAAAAAATTAAACTTATCCTGGCACTGATACGTCTACTCATTTATCAGAGGAAAACAAACACATTCAGCCTTTGCTTACTCCCAGAAAAAGAATGTGCAGTTTGAGCCATGGGAAACTAGTACCTCTTACTTGCGTGGTTTTTCTTTTTGCTATGCTCTTAAAAGTAAGCAACTCATTACTACGACAGAAAAGCATATTAAAATATCCATTTCCTATTGGAAATTGTCCACCTTAAAATGAAAACCAAACCATGCCTTTCTTCCCAATAAAATACTACACCATTGCAACTGGAACTAATTTGGTGGTAGCCTCAGAAATGAAGCAAAAGGTTCAGTTGCAAGGAGGGAAGAGTGTCCGTGGCCAGGTCAAAGCTGTGGGAACACTGCAAGGCAACCCAGGAGGGGCTTGCCCAGCTCTGGCTGCACAAGGTGGGTAACAGTGGCCCTCCAGCTCTCCAGGCTGTCAGTCTGCCACTGCTCACACACACTAAATCCACTCTGGTATTTAAAGATGTGGCATTATTGATCCTTTTCACTGTTTCCCCCCACCCCATTCCAAGGCCACTACAGGCCACTGAAAAAGAAAAAGAGACACACACATACACAGACAGCAAAACTCAGGCAGCACTCCAGTTGTAACAGGCACCAACACCGCTGACCTTGCTGCAATTTTTTAAATCAGGGGATAGTAATATACAGCCCAGATAACACTATATTTTCTTTACTACCCTGAACTGTACTTAATTGATATAACTCCATGGGAGGCTTAGCTTTTATACAAATACCCACGCTCTGTTGTATGGCCATTCCCTAAGGAAAGCACTGCTCATATATTTCTCTTAATGTGGCTTTGCAAATTGGTCATTGCACGGTCATGTGCTCAGCAACACTACTTAGATGTTTAGCATTCATTGATTATTTTTTTAAATGCTGAAATCACTGGAGTGACTGATGGTTGCTTAGATATAAAATTCTTAACCACCAGCTACTAACAGCTTTGACATAGTTGAGTCAAAGTTGGTAGTTAAGAATTGATAACAAAATTATCAGACAAATTTTGTTACTCTCTATATATATACACACACATCTCTCTTCAGTTGTGATGTGTAGATGGAAAAACACATATGATGAATTAAGATAGAATAACCCGATCCTTAATTCAGCTGCTTTCTGGGGTGAGTGAAGGAAGAACTTAATGGAAACTCCAAGGCCTTCTGTTTCCTTTGGGTGAGGGGATTTACATACTACCTAAGTGTTAGCACATTTAGCAGCTCCAAGGCCAATGTCATCCTGAAAGGAAAGCCAGAGACAAATCTGCTCTGCTACATGAATTTTCATCCAGATTTCAAACTATCTGAAGATGATATCAAGGAATATGCTGTGAACATAAATTCTGTAAGGAGGTAGAAAACACAATGGATTTGAAAAGTACCATCGTCTCTTAATGCTTTGGTATGCCAGAAGGGAAAAGGAGACTCCACAGGCCAGTTTGGAAATCTGTGGAGTGACCAGTATCCTGCTCTGCCTCCTAAACATAAGGATAAACTATTTCTATGTAAGGGTAAGAAACAGTGCTGCTCAATAGCCTCCAACTAATCTGCACTGGTCTGCATACTGAGAGAGAGATTACTCACCTGGAAATTGGGCCTGTCTCCTGACAACAAAACACCCTTGATTTAACTGGCAGTACCAGGGAATCACATCGATTTTGGATGGTGAATCATAGGCCTACACAGAGCTCAGAATTGCAGCTTTACAAATGTTATCACTCTGTTAGTGATTTTCCTGGAAGTTCTGAAGTCTCCCTCAGATCCCCAGGGCAGAGAATCATAGGATTTTCAGGTTCATTTTGAAAGACCAAAACACACTTTCTTAGTTCTCATAGCTACAGGGATAACTGCAAATATCAGATCTGAAAACATCAATCGAGTTTAAATGCAAGACTCAGAATCCACAGGGTAAAAACCCCCATGACTATGACATCTGTTAATTTTTATAGCCTACTTTCTGGAGAGAAAACGTATGTGATCAGAAGGTGTTTATGCTGGAGAGAGGGAAGGACACACTTGACAAAAATGATGATGCTCTAACAAGCTTTGTGAAAACAGGTGGTTGTGTAGAAGTGATGTGGCTGTTCCATCAGTGGCCAGAGGGAAAAGCACAAGCATGGGGACACAGGATTGGGCATAAGAGCATCCACCAAAGAAACTGCAGCTACAGGAAAATATGTTGAAACTGGCAGTAAATTGTGAAAAAAACCCACCAAATCATGAAGAAACTGTTTCTTTTGTGCCAGAACTTACGAAATTAATTGCTTGAAAAAAGGACTCATGGTTTCAAAGCCAATCTCATCTTTTTTGAAAGTTTACAATTGGCAATGGACCTGAAGCAATTTGCAAGGACCAGGCTGAACAGCACTGCTCCAGTGCAAGCAAAAGTTGCAGAATCAGAGCAGTAAACCTTTAGATGAAACTGAAAAATTACTCCTGATGAAGTAACCTAGAGCATTTCTGCGCGAGGAAGTACAACAGGCCAGGGTGAGGAATGAAACACGGGAATCAAAGCAGCAAGAGAAGCCTAAGAAAACACTGCTGTGTATAACAGAGAGATTATGTGCTGCTAGAGAGACTTCAACACATCTAATTGATACTGAATCAATGAGGTTTAAATACAGTGTATGCAAATTAAGACATGTATATTCCATCAAACTCATCCAGAAGAATTCACGCATACCAGAGCCTCATTTGTCCCCAAGGATTTTGTTTGGTTGAAATCTGGCCTCTCTGCAGATCACATTCTCAGACACACGGTCAGGATCTCATTCCTGGTTTTCACAATCTTGTGTATGCATATTTATTTATCGGTCTCTGGATATATCCCAGACTGGATCCTTTCCTCTGCTCTAGAAGTTACACATGGATCTGCTGGTGAGAAGCTGCCTCACACAGGTCTCCCTGAGGCTGAGGAACCACCAGGTGCTGCTGGGGACATTCTAATGTCTCCTTGAGGTCTTAGAACCCAGCTGAGAACCCTGACAGCCACGGCTAACCTCCAGCATGCTCTGCCTGCCACGGTCTCCCTGCTGAGCTGCAGGCAGCTCAAACACATCAGGGAAGCCTGAAGATTCCTCTAACACATACCTGTGCTCCCCATCCCTGGGAATGTTCCAGGCCAGGCTGGATGGGGCATGGGACAACCTGGTCTAGTGGAAAGTGTCCCTGCTCATGTGGGTTTTGGAATGGGATGATCTTTAAGGTCCCTTCCAACCCAAACCAGTCTGTGATTCTATTATTCTGTACTGCTGGGTTGTCTAGAAGTCTGGCACATGAACCTGCACAGTTTCCATGCAACAAACCTGTTCTGTTAACAGAAATCTCTTAATCACAGGAGTGACAGGCCATTTTACACCACCTGCAGAACCAGTCTGAATCCAGGCTGGTTGCTCCCCAGACATGCTAAGAACATGACTGAATACATCATGTTCCTCAATTTTAAATGGTTTTCATATCACAAAATATTTGCAGCTGAGAACGAGATTGGAATTCAATCCTCAGCCCACTTCTCTTACCAAAAAAAATCAGTAAAAGTGCCAAATGCAGAAAAAAAACCACCAAAACCAAGCAACAAGCCTAAACCTCCAATTAAATTAAGACAATACCAAGCATCTGTGTGGTTTTCTTGTCTCACTTCAGCGAATCTGAAGAAGAGTCATTGCCTGCGAGATACACCAGAAGTCTTTTGTTGATATCATAGTGCTGACAAGTGTAATAGTGACAGCAACATCATGTGAAATTATAACAGGAATCTTCCTTTCAGCAGTAGGTCTTGATAAATTGGACATACTGATTCCTGCTATTTGTTGCAAGGTAGTGTGGCATCTCTCCTTTTTTCCTTAACAGGCGCTAATTATTGAGCATCAAATAGCGTAAAATATAACAGCTGTGCATACTGTCAGTGCTATATGGGCTGCTGGAGGTGTCTGTGTGTGCATATGCCAATGTGTGAGCAACTGACAGTGGGTGGTTTTGCTGCTTGCTTTATAAATGCATCCGAATAAACTGGATTATTTTTCAGGGCGGTGGAAATTCAACTGGTTTACAGCTGAGTTAACAAGGAGAAGCCAGTGTCTAGAATGCTTGTGATGACTTTGCTGCAGTGCTGGAGGAACAAGAGTGTTTCAGACTGCTGGGCATGGCTGGGAAGCAGCTGAGGAACATGAAAGTTCTTGAAGAATAATGACATTTTGTCCCACCCTGAATGCCCATCTCACAAATCTCAACTAAATTATTAACATGTTTTCAGGAAGAGCAAATAGGAAGTTCCAGCATTTGAAAAACAGAAGAAGAAAAGAAGACGTGAAAAAAAAAGAAGAGAAACCAAAATCTTGATATACTATTTTAAGCTTTTATAGGGAAGTGTGCCAAATAGTGGGAAGAGTTCAAATAGCAGGTGAAAGTTTGCTGCCAAAAGCTCTCAGTCCAAAGAAACTTTTTCCTTTGTGAGATGATTTAAACTGTAAACCATAAATACCTTGGTACCTCCCTGACCAAGATAACAACCTCAGGAGAAAAAAAAAAAAGGAAAAAAAAAGAAACTCCTAAAAATATTACTGTGACCTGTTTTATGGTAAGGTCAGGCTCTTAATCAGTTTCGGGGTATAGATCTTGAAACGAGAATGAAAGACTTTCTCCCTGAATAGTTTGCTCTCCTCAGGTTATAGTGAAACAAAATATGTAAAGTTTTTTGCTTCTGAGTGTTAGAGCTGCTCTTTTAACTTTCCTTTTAAGTTGGAAAAATGCAGTGAATAGAATCATTCTTTTCAACTCAAAACTTCTTCATGAAGGGTTGAGTCTTTTTTTTTGTGGTTGCACTGGTACTAACACACCAGCTTCAGATGACCTTTACAAGTATCACATGGAGGCTTTATCCTGATTAAAATGGTTTTCTACACAGAAGGGGAAGGCCTGTGACACCACTCCGAACAAAACCTCTGCAGGACAAGGTGTAAAAGGATAAAATACATTGCTTCCTCTAAGAGGAATGGAAAAAAGGACTGAGAGATTCTGAATAAGAGAGAGACATGAAAACCTGTGCTTCATTTTGATTAATTCTGCACAGTTCTTCTTTAAGCAAATGACTAATGTGGCCTCTGACCCAACAGGAGAATTCTTTTAGCTTCATCCTTCAGGAAACCCAAAGAAACAGTGCTAGGGTTACACCTAATGCTGACCTACCTCATCCATCTGCTTTCAGTGAGCAAATGTCAAGTTCATATTCTTCTCCCATCGATGAAGGGGTGGGGAAGGGAAGAGAGAGAGGATAAAATTGCAGTAACTTAATACTGGCATCAAGATTTATTTACTGTTGATCACAGCTGGTGGACTTTCTGTATCTTGCATATGTGAGAGGCTGCCTGGGTCAAGGTGCATGTGCCAGCGAGAGAAGAGCGGGGATAAAGTGCAGGAGGGAGGAAGGCCCGAGGATGTAGCAAACCAACAAGGAATGAGAGGCTCCCGAGTAGATTTATAGTTATGTGATCTGAGCCCAGGGGGAAGCCTGAGCAACAATGCTCCCTGACCGTAAAAACGCGCCGGCTGCTGATGGGTGTTAATGGTGAAGGGGGTTATGGAGTCAGGCACTGGGGGGTGGAAATGCTGCGGGGTGGACATTTGGGAAGTGAGATGTTGGAGGGGTAAATGAATCAAAAGCACGGAAGTGGTGATGTCGTGCTTACAGCTGTGTGCGTGCCCCGCTTCCGCCGTCACCTCCCGACGTGCGTGGGTGAAAAAAAATTAAGGACAGAAAAAACCAAAAAAAATTACGGAAGAAAGGAAAAGAAGGATTCAGGGAACATGATGAAGAGCCCAACTGGCATTTTGTGCTGCTAACGTGCATGACATTTCAAGAACTGCACTTTGCATTTCCCTTTTAATTGTTGTGCCCTTTTGCTCCCCGTGCACAGTGTGTGCCACGGCACTCTGCCTCTCCGAGGGCAGCTGGGAGAGGCCATGGATGTGCTCGTGTGCACTTTGGGTTCACAAGCCTCCCATTTTCAATTAGCAGATGAATAAAGGATGTAGGACAGGGGGTTATTTTTGATTGCATGTTTTCCATTAAAACATTTTCTTTCTCTCTCTTCCTTCTTCCCCTCCTCTAATAAGTCTCCCCTCTCGTGAACCCACACTCAGACCATTAGAGAGTCCTTCCAGCTCCAGTGTTTGCAACAATACCTGCTGGACTGCATAAATTACAGGCATTTATCCCTCTGATTGTCACCAACAAACTGGGACAAGGATGCAAGGACACTGGAATTCCAATCCCATTCCCCCATGGCAACTGTTGCTCAAGGAGAGCCAGTTATTCACCACAATGACATCACAAAACACCAGCTTTCCTTTGATCGCGACTCCCAGCCCAATCAGGTAAGTGAAAAACCTGCTCTCCTTGAGTAGTCTGGAGCCTGTTCTTCCCTTTTGAGCTGGAGTAATGGTCCAACTCAGGATCCACTGGATCTAAGCTAATTTAGTTAAAATGCAGGTAAAAGTGACTTCTACGCAGAGAAGTTTCTTTTAAACAATTTCAATGTGGTTTTTTTTTCCCTCTTGTTTACTAAAAGTTCATTAGATCTCATTCTTTTTCAGTGAATATCTGATCGACCATTTTAAATGAATCTCAGCCGAACCTGAATTTGATCAGTATGGGAAAAAAAACAAATATGCTACGGCTAAACAGGCATTTTTTTCTGGAACATTGAAACAGATTTTCTGAAAAATAAACAAATAGAGTAGAAGGCCATTGAAACACAAAAATCAGTTAATGAGCTATATCTTCTAACAAAATTCTGAGACTTCCCAGGCTTCTAGGTACAAGATCATATATCACTCTTCCCACCTGTACTGTGCTATTGTTTGTTGCACACAAACATTCCTGGAAAATGCTGGATGCACAGACCTAGTTTGAATTTATGTGTAAAGATGATGTTGCACAAAGTCACTGACAATTTTCAGAGTTCATCTGTAAAACACTAATGAAATATTGAATTGATTGTAACGTATTCACTGTAGAATTTTTAAGGGAAGATCATGACCTTGTTTTTGATATAATTCCCTGGTTAAAAAGGAAAACAATTTAAAAATTTGTAAGCCACGCCAATCTACACTATGCTGAGCACACTTCTTTCTGCCAGAAGCTGCCAGAGAATATCCCCTTTAAAGATAAAGCACATGTTAACCCCTAAGAGAGTCACCTAGAATAAATGTTGCTGGTATTTTATCCATACAATTGCACTCTTTTTCCTTTCTTTTTTTCTTCCCCCTAAGAAGCACACTGGTCAAACGTACCAAGTGCCTCTTGTTAGAAGTTATCACTTCAGAAAGGAATCTGCAATCTGTAGCACTGCAGCCCTTGGATGGGATCATGAGTTCCTAATCTCCCAGGGTCTGGCCTTTGAGCAGAACTTGAGAGGCGAGGGGGGGAAATGAGAGAGAGAATGAGAGAGAGAGCAAAAGGATGAAGAAGAAAAGCAAAATAAATCAAAAGCAGCTTTCTTGGTAACACCAACATCTCAAAGGCCAAGTGTAAAAGGACCAGGGCTCTAATGATATCAATTAGGCTCAATCCTCTATGTCATTTTAGATATATTGTACCCACTGAGTATACTTAAGTCCATATGTATAAGGTCATTTACTGGGTCCAGAACATAACAAATTATCAGCAAAGGTTTGGGGCTTTTTTTTTCCCTTTCTCCCTAACACTTTCCACTTTCTGAAATAAATTACAGCTCATAATGGTTTCATGTTGGGAACTAATTCTACTTAATTTTTTTTTCCTGCTGTACCAGGGGAAATGATTATTATATCATTGCATATGTTCATTGCACAATGAAGTAAAAAAAAAAAAGCTTGTTAGATTTCCTTGGATATCTCTCTGCAGCTAAGACAGGTGACTTCCTTTTGAGATGTCATGGCATAATTGGTATCAAAGGTGCCAAAGAGAGAGTCTCTACAAGACATTATCTGCCTTGGCTAATCTCTCCCAGCGCCCCTCATTACACTGTGGGTTTCTTCACAGCAGCATAATTTCATATTCATTCTGAAGGGAAATAGTAAACTGCTAAGAAAAGCAGAGCAAGAGTCTTCAATATTGTCTGTTTGAATCTCTTGGCAGGCCTTCAGAAACATGTCATCTTGTTCTATCAGCAGCATCTCAGGATGTGGTGACCACCTAAAGGCACACTTGAAGGCTGACAATAAACTTGTGCTACTCTCTACACTTCCTATAACAACAGGCTTCATGCTGGATTTGCCGTCATTTTTCAGTCCCTTGGAGAGGAACTATGCCAATTTGGGCAAACACAGCGGAATCTTGTTACATAAATTGAGTCAGTTCAGACTGTAGCTCAATTGTGCTTTTCATGATTAGGCAGAAATATTTTTACTGAGGATACACAGTTATTGCACATTGCGTCGAATGGCAACACCATTTCCACTGGAATCATTAGAAAGAGGATGTTTGGTCTGGTGCAAGATGGGGCAGCTGAAGCAATGCCAGACACAGGTCTCAGTGTTTGTCATTGCCATTGGGTAATAAATGGCTTTATTTTCATAGGGGTTACGTGTGTGTCCTGCTCTCACCAGACATCCTGTGGGCACCCCCTTTGCCAATTAGCACCAATGAGATCAATGAAAGATGGATCGGTCGGGATAGGAAAATCAATAGTGTGGTGGTCAGGGCACTCACCTCAGCTGTGGGAAAGCCAGGCTCAAGACCCTGCCCTAATGAATGCTCAATTATTTATGCAAAGTAGAGAGGTCTGGCAGAACAGATTGAGGAAGTCTATCCCAACAAAATTACCCACTTGGGGTTGGAACAGTCCCTAGGGATGGGGAGGGCTGAGAAACTGGAGCCCCTGGCTTGAACCAGGAAGACACCCTGGAACACAGAGCCTTTTTTTTTTTTTTTTTTTTTTTTTTTTTTTTTTTGGTAAAGTGGCAAGTTTCCAATCCAAATTTCGGTTGAAGCAAATGGGAATTTCAAATGGCTCTGCATGTAAATCTGTCCCATCGATCCCCACTCAGATTCTGCTGAAACAAAACAAAGCTTGGTTCAGACCCTGGCGGTGCTGATGCAGCTAGTGACAACCAGTTGGCCAAGGGATTCTTGATTACAAGTCTTAACATCAAGCTCAGCTCTTATGAACTTTTTATCACCATCTCTTACTGTTAAATGTTGCTTTCAACTCCCAGCTTTTTTCCATCTCCCCGATAAATGCTGTGCAACCTAAAATTTACTTTTATTCCCAATCTCCTTCCTTTGGTTCTCTTTCTTACTGAGGAGTTGCACGTCTGCTCCGTATTTATTAAAGGGGAAAAGAAATATTCTGTTTACCTTCCTCTATATTTATTATAGTTTATATGCTAGAAGTAAAAGAAATATACAGAAAGAAAACAGCTTTCAGCTTGGTTCTTTACAACACAAAGTTTCAAAAATTCATTCTTTTCTTCATGCTGAGGATTCCCCTTTGTATCCCTGCTCAGTAGCGATGGCACCCCTTTCGTGGCTCATGTCTACCTACCTGTCCTGTGAACTGCTCAGCTTGGAGACTGGTCCACCCCTGCCCCTATTCCTGGAACACAGGGAGTACCAGACTCTGAGACCTTTAAGTGCTTCTGTATGAAGTAGAAGCACTCATCTCACTCCTCTCATTCCCCCCAGTACAAAGGATTGCTTGCACCTCATGCCTGCATCACCCCAGATGCATGGCTTGGCATAATTTCATTCCTCCTACCGTAGAGAATCAAACAAGGTCTCCAACTGGGAAGTTTCATCACCTTAAACTCCCTGAACACAAGGGCTCTTGGAAAATCCAAGCTACACTCTGCAAAACTGTCTACCTCAATCAATCTGGGAAGCACTTGGCTGTGCTCCGTAGTTAAATCCTTCGCAGAAGGTCCGGAGGTTTGATGGAAAAAGTTCAGGTGGAGTTGGTGGAGTTCAGGCAAGGTGGGAGAACTCCTGTTCCTTATCAGCAGAGGTGTAAGTAGAGAGCAGGAAGCGGGCCTTAGCTGCCAACTCTGAAATATAAATCTTTACTAAGCTGAGTTAACAGTTAATGCACTAATGTGGAAAACAACAGCAATGGAGGCACACTTAGCTGTGGATTTTCCAAGATCCTTCTTCAGGACATGCCCTCCATCTGGGAAGGGCAGTTCCTCCACTAATGTATGTGGAAGAAAATGAAACCTCGTGTCTATGACTCAAGGACCAATCTCTGTTCCTTCTCCCCTACTCCACGTCTCCAGCCTGTATGAATATTATTCCTCTACTTCTATTTCCACTAATTGAATCTCAATACTAGAAAAGTGATATAAAAGCCAAGCAGTGAAGGGGTCTCTACATGCCTTTTAATTTTTTTTATTATTTTTTAAAAGGCTTTAAACTGAAAAAACAATCTGATAAATTAATTCTCAGGTGTGAGCATAAAATAAGACGTCCTTTAGGAGTTGGGAATTAGCCCAAGAGCATCAGAGATACAGTGGCAAAGGGCATGCTTTAAGAACACCAAAAAAGATTTTGTAACAAATTAAGCTGGGGATGAAGCTGTGCCTGATGTTACAGGCCATTATTATGCACAGTTATGAAACACTGGTATGCATTAATAATAAAGATCAGTGTCGCCTTCTAGGGAAAAACTGAGCATTCTTTTAATTAACTTAAATTTTTCATCAAATTGATTGAAAAGCTCTCATCCTTTTTTACTTTCATGTAGCCCTACATTTTATGCCATAGGCTGAAAGTAGTTTTATCTCAAATACGTGGTGTTTTTGAAAGAGTCCACGTGTTATGAGTTAAAAAAAAAAAAAAAAGGAAAAAAAAAATCACAGCAACAACCTAGAAGCAAGCTGGGGCATGAAATGAGAAAAAATTGGTAGTAGCTTTCAAGTAAATCACTTTTAAAAATTTGGTGTTTATCTTTGAGGGAAAGAAAAGAAATGTCTTTTCCCTTCAGTGCAGCAGAGCTTTGGAGGGCTTGGACCTGAGCACAGAGCATCCAACTGGAACTGGGGGGAGCCCTGAGTCCTTCTCCATCACTGCTGGCTCCTACTTGACTTGGTTTCCTCTTTGAAATTAAGCGCTGAACGCCTCCAGCTCTGCTCAGGTGGCATGAGGGTACGAGCCCTTCCCAGGGGACCTGCATGGGGTCCTGCTGGATCCGTTTTAGGGCACTGTTTGGGGTGCCTGTCCACACACCTGGACAGTCCCAGCAGTTCCCCTGCAGCAATTCTTAATGCCAAGAATTTGGGCTTTCTCTAACTGGGAATTCTGAGTCTATTTCCTGCATGGAAATCTCATTCCCATGAATGTGAAGGAAGAAAAATATACTTCAGATACACTGCTCCACTCACTGATCCTTTTGCAGAGCAAGGTCTGGAGCTGACACTGGGCCACTGCTCCCACTTGATGTGGGGCAAGCCGATCTCCCCGAGCTGGGGGTTCCATAGCTACTAATTCAAGGAGGCTCCGGCATCCATTGCTCCATCCCAGCTGTGCTGAGGTCCTCCCTGGGACGTGTCTACAGCACAAACACCCACAGACCCCTCTGGGCTGGATGGGAGTTCAGGTTCAGAGGGCTTGGCCCACAAACCACGTTGGTACAATAGGGGAAGGCCACTGCGAAGTCCAGCTGTGAGGCGGTGAAAGCACATGCCTGTAAATATGTGAAGGGAGAGACATGAGTATATACTTTTAGACCTATTCTTTTTTTTTCTTTTTTCTCTTTTTTTTTTTTTTTTTTTTTTAATGCACTTCAGGATGAATGCTTAAAGGGAAGCAAACAGCTCACAGGTCCGTATTTGCATTACATAGCTCAGTATCTAAACCAAATCAATGGAAGGTTTTCATTAAGATCAGCATCAAACCTTTTGGATCCTGAAAGAACTGAGGGGAAAACAGGAAGGAGTGAAGGGGAAAAGGGAGATGAATGGATGGAATAAAATATTTTCCTTATTCATCACAGAATATATCTTCACAGGTTTTATTTCCTGTGCATCTATGCCATCACAGTCCTTCCCTCCCTGTTACCTATTAACATTCTGCAGTGACTGAACAGAAACATTTGATATTTTAAAACATGGCCTACAGTCATAAAACCTGACCACGTGAGAGCTGACAGGATCAGCACGGCACAGGAGCTATTGGCTTGGGTACTTGTATGGGAAATTACTTTTTTACTGGAAACCTCCACGGAACAGCTGTGTGCGTCAGGCTGATTCTGCAGCTGACATTTCTATCTGAGCTGGAATGAACCAATATCCCATGCTGGTGGGAAAGGCCACAGGAGATGCTGGATCCAATTCTCCCCTCCCTTTTACGGGTGTAAAAGAGGCGCCTAACAAGATTTCATAGCTATAATGCTGGGCTGAGGATCAAGCCAATTCTTCTGGTGGAGATGAGAAAATCAAAATCCTGCAAACAATTCTGACTACAGTATTTCATTAAACTTTTCATAAAGGAAGAGATATGAGAGGAGCTCCAACCTCATTTGTAATCAACAGCAATGTTCTCATTGACTCCAATAGGGGCAGGAATTGCACCTATTAAGTATATTATTCTCACAAAATTCTAATTGAAGCAATTACATCCTCCCATCCTAAATCCCACCTGGATTTTCAGCTGGATATTGTATTCTCCAATTTCTGGCCTCATACCCTTGTGTAGTGTTTCTGTGCACCATTAAACAACTGCTGCATTTCATATCTGAAGCAGGTGCAATTATATATCAGGTTTTTACGTGTGAAAAGTACTTTAGGATATTTGAGGGTGAAAGGTACAATATGACTATGAGTTATTGAGCCTTTCTCACAGCTAAATCCACTTTACAGCTCCACACATTTCTGAAGAAGTGTAACTTATAATTCAGCATACACTCTTCAGTGTAAAAGAAACTCTAGGAAAATAATTTTGATTAAAACACACACAGTGCAAAAATACTTTCATTATGTGACCGTTTCAAGCAAAATTTTCAAGCTGCTTTTAAAAAGTCTTTTGTTGCCATGTTTGCAGTTGCTAACAAATAGCTCCTAATCTATATTTTTATCCAGGCCCATTCCCTTCTTACCTTGGCATTCTTTTAATGTGTACAGCACCTTATCCAGCAGTATCCAAGATTAAAGTTCCTCTCATTGACATAGAATGAAGGCAAATTATACCGTTTGCAAGAGAAGAGATAATAAAGGGGGAGTCTATAGAAATACTTTGATGAATTATATAGTGGCAATTTTCTGACATTAGTAATGTAGGGCAGAAGAGAGTGTTTCTGATATATAGATGTAAATTCATCATCCAGACTGCATTAAAGAAAACTACATAAGATTCCTTGATTTTTGGATTGCTTACAAGAGCAATCAGGAAAAGGCTGGAGTCTTTTCCAAGGAAGCTCCCTTAGTGCAAAAGGTGAAGAATTACATAGATGAAATAGGTACCCTTTTGTGCTAACCATCATAAAAACAGAGCCGAAAGACTTGCAGCACCCTGCACCTATATATAGAGGGAAGGGCTTTGTACTGTAAGCTGAATAACCAACCACAGCTGGAAAAATCAGTTCTTTATTTTATATAGAAAAAGAGATAGATATATAGGTATTTTATATATGTCTATACATACGGATTGGTTTGCTTCTTTGTTGAGTGAGATAATATCCAATTCCCTGCTTTTAAAATAAGGTATGAAAGACCAGCTGGTGGAGGACAGAAGGACACGACATAGATGGCACACAGTAATGCCTAGGAAAGGGATCTCAGCTGTAGCTAACAAATTTTGTTTAACAGTTTCCTTCTAGTGAAGTATTCAAAGTCCTTCATTAGTTCAGAAAATATTTTTAAACAGGCTAAACTACTCATGTGGTAAAGTGAACTGATTTTAAACCAAAATTTAGGAAAACAAGGTATATTGCAGCTTCACTACTTTGTACCAGGAATCTGGTGGTCTTTTAATTTTCCTTAGTTAAAATCACAGGGAGGAAAATTTTGAAAAGGAGTACTTTGGGGGAACTTTCTTAGATGTTAAGTGTTCAGATTTTTTGTTACTCAACCTTTCTATCAGATGGAGACAAGGTTGGAAAAGTGTGGAGGAAAAGGAAAGAAGTAGGAATGAAAGGATATGTTATGAAAGTTAATATATCAGTTAATAAATCAATGGAATAAATGAGTAGTCCAAAAAGCACTGAGAGTTTAGAGCTTCTTGAAACTCCCATCAGGTACCAGAACTTCATCAAAGCTGGTGGCAAAGCCTGTCTGAACCCTTGGCACCTCTGCCAAGCCTGTGTCCCTTCAGCACCTCAGCGGCCGCAGGGTGACAAGCAGGATGAGATGATGCCAGTTTGTTTTTCCATCAGACTTTGTCTCCTCATGCACGTGGTTCTCCTAAGCACATCCATGATCTGGTCCCAGCACCACAGCTTCTGCAGCTTTTAAAAACAACAACAGGACGTGATTCCTTACACACCAGAGGTTTCAGCTCTGTCTGCCCCCCCGGTGTCCTCGTTCCCAGCACACCACGTTCTGGGCGCTGTATAAACACTGAGCTCGGGGTCACATCCTGATCTGCACATCCAGCGGGGTGCACAAGCACTTTCTGCAGCGCAGGGAACAGTCCCAAGGCACACAGGGTTTTACCCGTATTTATTTTTTCTCTTTTCATTTCTTCTTCCCCCCTCCTACACTGGTCTTGGCTGTTACAGAAAATAATGGGTTCGTGGGTGGATTCGAGACGTCAGCGAGAGAGAGAACAAGCACTGCTGCTCACTTTGTAGTAAGGCAGGGAACAGTATTAAAGAAGTAGAAATCAAGGAGTGGGGCTGCAGCAGCAGCAGTAGCTCATCCAAAGCAATAACAACGCGCAAAGGCAAGCCATGGCAACTGAAGGAAGGCTGGAATCTCGCGTGCCCATGGTCTTGTTCTTATTATTACAACACAGCGTGACTAAAAATATCAAACCAAACAAAAGAAATTCCTGCAGGCAAGGGGTAAGAGAGGAGGCCGACCACTGCTGGAAATTGAACTTATTGTTCACCTAAGTAGTGCAGCGGGGAACAGAAATCATAGAAGCAAAGGCCAAGATCAACAGCAGGAGCAGCACTGAAAGTAACAACAATGTTCCTGAACAAGGAGCCACAGACTCCAGAAGAGGAGAGTTAGAAAGAGGCTTCCCACCCTCTCCATCCCTCTAGCAAATCACCCACACTGAACACAGGCTGGATGGATCCCTCTGCTTCAGGGAAGCGGGATGCTGCAGCATCCTGGGATGGAGCTGGGGGCGGCTGAGGGATTCCAGGCCCTTCAGGTATCAGCTCTCAGGTGACACAAAGCTCTCTTGCAGAGATCAAAGCTCCTGCACAGCAGGGTCCCCTGGGGCTGGGGCAGGAAGGGCAGCGCTGCCAGGCTCCCAGCTGAGCCAGCCTTGAGGGAGAGGGAGAGCAGCTGGATGCTCTTGCATCTGGAGCACCCGTAGGGCCAGGCTGCTGGCACAGAACTCCGGGATTCTGGGGGAGTCCAGAGGCAGGAGCTGGGGAGCCCAAGGCTGTCAGTCCCAAGGGCTTTGAGAGCCTGGCACACGGGTTACTGGGGCACCAGGGTTTGGCTCCTGGTCGTGTGGCTGGCTCCAGAGAGACCTGATTGATTTCTGTGGTCAGAGCATGTCCATAGAACACTGTCTTTTTGCCTAGCTGAGAGCAGCTGTGCACAGAGAGAGAAAGCTGAACTCCTTTTGTGGAAAGAAATATATAGGAATTATCTGTACAGCTAACTGGTAATAAAACTATTATTAATGGCCATATTGTTGCTTTGCACTCCTGTGATACCTTCTAGAAAATCCCCAAACTGTTTCACAAGTTAATGAGCCAAAAAAACTTCCATGCTGGACTGCCAGGCAAGAATTTTTACTACCTCCTTTCCTCTCCTAACTCCTCCAGCCTTGATCAGTTTTCTTTGGCTAGTCTGTTCTCCAACATCACATTTAAACAGGAGAGCTGTTCCTTCCCATTCCATACTCCCCTGCATAACTCTGCCCAGGGACAGGAGGGAAACACAATGAGAATTGAGAACCCAGTCTAAGACCCAGAAGAGGGAACTGGGGCACTCAGAGTGAGAATTTTATAAGCTACAGTGCTGTGGAGGATTGTGGAGCTGCAGGAGAGGCAGCTGAGGATTGGGAATAGGTGTAAGGGGACAGAGCCTGTGGAGTCATAGTCTCAGCTGCTATAAACCAGTGTAGCTCTGCTCATTAGAACTCCAGGGCAAAGTTCATTTCAAGAAAGGAAATGATGGCTGGATAACACAGTGCTCAAAAATGCATCTTCCTTTAATGTAAAAAGGGATGAACTGTGCTGTGAGATTGTGACAGGCCCAGATTTTCATCTTTCCCAGACAGAACTGCTGTCTGTTTTCTACATCTGTATGATTTTCCCTTTTAGATTCTCACTTAGTAATGAATAAATATTTGTTTCCCATGTCAAAGCTCCTTTCCATTCCTTCAATTTCTCCTACATCAGGCTGTTTATAAAGGATGCTCCTGGGATGGAGAAACAGGCCCTGAGATCTCAGAGATGATCCTGTCTTTAAGCTTCCACTGCTACTCCACCTGCTTCTTTCCTTCTTTTTTAGCATTGCACCATGCACTGAATATGTAATTTTCTCTCCCTCTGCCTGTCAAACACACATTTTCTTCTGTACTTGTATATCCCAATCTATAGAAATTCCCCCAATTTGTGCATACATCAGCCACATAGTAAAACAAAGGCTTTTATGTATTCAAACAGATGATAGATGGATTAGAAAGACATAGCTAATGTGACTCCTACTTTCAATGGAGTTTTAACTGACTGAAAACACAGAGTTCATGTTAAGTCTTTGTTGAAATTCCTATCAGTAATACGCATATTGAATCATGAGAATAAACATAAAATGTCACAAGTTCTCTTTTTTTCTATTTTTTTTTTTTTTTTTGCCTCGTGGTGGTTGCAATTTCAATCCATTTGTTATAATCAGGGAAAACAGCGTGCCACGCTGGAATAGCTGAGCCTCTGATTCATTTCTGAGGATTGGCGATAGTGCAGGCCTGGAAGAACATTCCTTGCCACCAGGCTGGTATTAATTTCCTGTTCAAAAGGGGCTATATTGTCAATGTGACACTTTAATCAGCCACCAAAGTGACTCTGGGAACGCAGACTTCACAATCAATGTCAATGTATTTCATGTAGTTTCAACACGGCTTCGTCATTTCGCTTCAGAAGCGCGCAAGGAGGGTCAATACATTTCATTAGTTTGTTTCATCTAAAGGACAGTACAACATCAGAACTTTGATTATATTATAAGGATTGCCTTAATGTGACACCAGATTCCCTGATTGTGCGACACCCGGCACTGAAGTGCTAGAGGGCACTCGAATTATCCTTCACCCACGCATAGCCAAGAAGGGTGCTACAAATGGGGGAGAAGATAAGAGGATGCTGACAATTTGCATAATACACAGTAGATTACAGCTCCTCTAAATACATTATGAAACTTGGAAAAAAAAAAATCCTTAATTTTCAAGGACACCAGTTGCCATGAGTCAGACACTTGTCACTTGGAAAGCCCCTTTATAAAATGCTTGGCATGTCTAGGTAGGGCATTATTTTCATGCACTTATTTATCACTCCTAAAGACATAAACTAAGTAAAAATATCCATTTTCATGTCCAGAATTAAAAAAAAAAAAAGAAAGAAAAAAAGAGAATGTGAACCCTTTTGGAAACATCAACGTGAACTTATTCCAAGGTAAACATATGCAAGTAGGCAGATTCTTAGTATTTGTGCAATTTGTACAACTGTTTTACTAGGAGTCTGATTAATGGGATAGGAGACAGGTGCATGTTATTATTTAACTGCCTTCAAGAGAAAAATAAGACATAACAGGAAAAAAAAACAAAAACCCAAGCAGGAGTTTGGCTGGGTGAAGTTATAGGAAAATCACAGAAGAAAAAGAAAAGTTCAATATTCAGTGTTTGTATGTACCATGGGGAAGGATGCGAATTGGGCTTTACTTTAAAACAAACAGAGATAAGCCATACTGAAGGCACATTATTGATCTAATTTCTTGGTTGATGCAAACATTTCAGCTTTGTCTGCTAGATCAGATGAAACAGTTTGTATGTTTAGGTGGTGGATTTTTCAGATTCCATATGACAGATGTCATTTCACAATATGCTCAGCACCGACAATTTCAAATATTTGGAATTAAAAGGAATATACTTCTATTTTATATAGCAGCCAAACATCCAGCCCCAATTTTACTCTCCTCAGTGTTTCTAATACTAAGATTTGTTTCCAAAGAAATAAATATCAACCAGGTATCTCAGTGAGTGCAGGTATTACTAGCCCATGTATTTTTCCTAAACTTGCTGCAGTTTCTACATTTCTAAGTCCTTCTGAACTTTGTATATATAACAAGAAAATTCCATTCAGAATAAGAGAAAAGTGTCTGAGTCAACGCTTTCAGATTCAATCCAGTCAGTTTTTCAATTCATTCACTGTGATCAGGATGATCAGAAGGATGACTTTTCTTTAGCCACCAGGGCCATCTTAACAAGAAAGTTTTCTTCGCTGTTTTCTCACAGTATCAGGTGCCATCATGGCCGAAACACAGCTATGGTTGTGCAAAAACCCATCCAAGGAAAAAAAAACAAAGCTCAAGGAAGCCTCTCTCTTATGCCACCTCTCCCTATCATGACCAAACTGGAAATCAAAGAACAAAACCTATATGATTGATAACACTTAGATGGCAATAAATATCACTGCACAAATCTGACTGCAACTTCAATAAATCTGCTGCTTACTCTAGTTGTTAAAAGAAAGAAAAGAAGGTTAAATTGCTTTGAAATTTTTTTCTCTCCCATTTGAAATAACTTCGATTGAGAACAGGGAGAAGAGGGATTACGAGATATGATGCTGACTCCAAAACAAGGATGGGTTAAGCTCAGAGGGTTCAGATGTCTCTAGTCAGAAAAAGTATTCAGGGAGGACTTTTCAAAATAGCTCAGTGTTGATCTAAACTTACTTCAGCTGAAGTCAACAATCAAACTCCCTGTGGAAGAAGAGTCAGTGACTTTGAAAGTGATACTTGCAAAGAAAAATACTTCTGCTGGCTTTGATCATGTAATTGAGATAGGAGTTTAACAAGATCAAGATTCTCAAGATTTCTTCTTGGACTTAAATATTGACTCTTACATTTAATTACTGACTAAATAACCTGTGAACTGCCGAATTTATTAACCGTAAAGTTCACTTTGGCACAAGATGTTACCCATAGACTTTTCATGTTTTATCTCAACAGTAGTACTGATCACACCAACTCTGTGTGGACTGCTTCAAATAACCAGATGAGAAAGCCCACTTGGCGGTTCTTGATTATTTAAATACTGTAAATTGAGAGCTGAAAATGTTACAGCTTAAGATACATTCGAGTATTCATATTCATTAAAGAAATTAAGTTTGGAAAATTTGTGCTCCCCAGTTTGAATCACTTTAGATCCCAGAATTTCTTCATTGGACACAATTTGGCACAGTTTAAAAGAGCATTTCTCAAGAGGAATCATGAACTGCCCTGGAAATGCTGCTGGTGAGGAGTGAAATGGATCATCCCTGTGAAGAAGCCTAAGGAATATGTGTCTCAATTCACATTACAGCCTGATCTCATCAGTTCACTTCAAACACAAGGGTTCTTCGAAAGCCATGCTCAGAAAGGAAATTTTTCTTGTCTGCATCTAAAACCAACTGATTACATTTTAAGTGACATTCCTTGCAATTCAAGACAACACTTTTTCTTTTAGTCTTGTTGTAAAATTGTCATGTGCCCAGGTTTGTATCATGTATTTGCCAACATGAATCAAAAAATGGCTTTGGTCTCACTGTGGGGTCTTGCTATCAGTGATCTGAGTTACTGACTCCGGACTTTTAGATTATTTTCTCATAAAATAGCTTTAGATTATCTTCTCATAAAATAATTTTATATTACCTCCTCATTAAATAGCTTTACAGGGACTAGTACCATATATATATTTTTTTTTAAGAAGCAGTGTTGCACAAAAAGGGAGGGTTTGACACAGAGAAGTACAGACAGTTTTATTTTATGTTTTATTACAGAGCTAAAAAGGATTTCTGCAGTGTGGGATAGCTGTGCAAAACTTTTCACTGCTTTAATAAACCCTAGTGCCATAGATGTTAATTTTAGCCAAGTAAGAATTTGGCCCGGCGTGTAGAAATTTATATCTGCAACGTAGGATTTTATATAGAGGGTTTGGGTAGGAAATTTGGGAGATTTTTTTGCATTTATGAAGGATCTTTTCCTCCATGTAGTTTTACCATTGGGATATCCTTTGACTACTGCCTTAGTGAATAAAAAGACAGGAAGATACAGCATTCGACACTAAAATATGCACCTTCTGTTATCAGTAAAATTACAGATTTTGAGAGGAGTTAGCACCTTCAAGGATTTGGCTTAATAAAAGCAGCAGAGACTTCAAATTTAACTGCAAAGTCCCTTTGACGCACAGAATTTATGGCAAAATTCCACCAGAAATAAAACCGAAGTAGGAAATGTTGAACATACACACACACTTAATATGTCAAAATAGAACTGAGATATTAAATGCGAAGTTAAAAATGTAGGAAACTTTGGGACTTTTTTCCTTGAAAGCTGGCGTAAAAGATAAAGAGAACTTAGTATTAACTAAAAAAAAACCAAACCCAAAAGATAATGGAAGAGGGGGTATAGTAATGGAAGGAAATACTCGTAGCATAATTAATAAAATATTTTTAACTATAAAAAATAAACAACCTCATCAAGTCAAACAATAACAATGTGGGCAACACTAGCTTTAATTTTAACAGCAATAAAGAGCACCAAAAATTGCTGAAAGAGAAGAAGAGAGAGATTTGCGTCTTTGCACGGGTCTGATTTTGTGAGCAGCGAAACACATCCAACCCCTCACAACCATCTGCTGAGGGCAAACAGCTGAGGCTGGGCCTTTTCCTGAGCTGTTCAGGTGTTATCCTGAACCTCCAGGAAGCTGTTCAAAGGTGAGAGAAGGTCTCTGCTTTTTGAAGAGAGCCACAGCCAGTGCTCCAGCACCGGGTCTGCCCATCAGCAACTGCAAACAAGCAAAGGGCAGCAGTGGGCTCTGAACGGGAAAGACCCACTTGGAAAGAGGAGTTTCCAAACAAACTAGGAACAGATGCCTGAATTTAATCACCAAAAAGCCCTCAGAACTGGTGGGAAAAACAGTTAGGACACATGAGAAAGATGTGTTCACCCCAGGAAAACTCAGAACTTCGGGATATGAGGATAAACTCATCCTAGGGTGCAAAGCTGAGCCCTGCAGCATTAAAACTGAACTCTGCCTTGCAGGAAATTTGTCTTCCCAACAGGGCCCAAATACATCTTAATGAACTAGATCTTGAGCAAAAGTAATTTAAAAAGACAAAACTTTTAAACTGTATTTTTAAAAAGTTTCAAAATATCAAGCAGGTGTCGACCACCAAAAAAAAATTATCAATTCAGCTATTTCAAAAAGTACCATTAATACACAGTAGAGACATTCCCCCGTCTGAAAATCTCTGACAATATATGTATATCCCAGTGTATAATAAATCACAGCAAAGATCAGTTGCACATTTAAAATACTTTGAAATTATGTATTAAATTTTGATCCTTCCAAAATAATAACTACCTAACACTGATGAGGCACATATTTTAAAGTGGGATGTTTTCAACTGACTTCAATAACTTACAAATAATTGAAGTAGATTTTCTTTGTTAAAAAAAAAAAAGGCAAAGTCAAGACCTTTCTTCTCAAGATCTAACCTAGAGAATATTTTGACAGCTAAATTATAAACTATGAGAACCAGGGGAGTTGTTATGGACCATCAACTACAGTGAAGCCAGGGAGTGTTATTCAATTAATCATTTTACTCATTAGAGGTAAGTAAAAGCCAAAATAAAGTTAATCAAAGTCTTTTATGCCCTGTGTTTAGAGCAGCTCCCTGTGTCTTGATGGATTCTTCTTGTAGCAGGGACAATGTTTCAAAGACAGATCAATAAAGAGAGATTCCTGAAGTTTTGAAAATTAACACCTTTCTCTAGTTATAAGTCATTCAGGGAATAATACGAAAAAGAGTTGAAGAAGTCAACACAAGTTCAGTGGGACCTTAACATGTGTGTCCCAAATTGCTAGATTTAAGTCGTTCTATTTTTCCAAGCAGCTAATTTTCTCTTTTTGAAGTATTCACAGAAGGTCAGGATCAGTTTAAACATCAAAGCTGTATGAATTAAACAGCTTCATGGAAAACAGAGGAAGAAAACTTGCCTGAAGTAAGACTCTGCAGTGATGCAACGTGGCCCACCTCCTTTCCAGGCCAAATTGGGTGTTTGGATATCAGTCCAAGGCTGCACTGGCACACCGGAGTGGAGCTGACAGCATGGCTTACCTTACACACATAAAAATACACACATCCCCTTCCCCAAGGGCCTTTTGTCCCTGAAAAAAAAAAAACCCTCTTTGACTAATTCTATGCTTTCAACTATCAACTGAATTTTTATGGATTTCTGCTGACATGTTCTATAATGTTTCAAAACATGGTAGGGAAGAAAATACATGAAGTACGAATATTGATTGCAAGAAAATAATCCCCAACTCAAGGTCTCTGGAAATTTATCAATAAAAAAAGCTCAGTGAAAATAGTTCTCCTTTAGAAGAAAACAGGGCTGCTTCTTTTAATCCATTTCTAAGACAATGCTCTTTTGACAACTATTGTTAAAGAGCCTTTCTTAATAGTTGTTACTCCAATTTCATTTCTATTCAGCAGGACTAAACACAGTATATACTTTTAGAATAAAATTAGTAAAAAATTATTTCTTAACATAAAGGCATTTATGATTAATAACCTTTTATCATGAGACTAATGGAAGTCTTGCATGAACTCTGTGGTTTTGATTCCTTTGGGAATTTTAAGAGAGGGCACTTATAAAAACCTAGCCAGGTTGGCTTAAAAACCTGGGCCAGAAATCTCACTAAATCAGATTCAGTTCTTTAGCCAAATCTAGAAATGTTATGATAACACTGAAACAAAATCCCTTGTGTCATCCTTCGGTATCTCAAAATCCCCAGGAAGTTCCGTGATGGGCAGAGGGACAGAGGTCGAGATGGGATCTGTAAATGTGAGGCTCATCCGCTCCCCCAGCCACTCCTCAAAGCCGCCTGCCAGAATTATTGCCTTCCATTTGCTGTTCCATCAAACCATACAGGAGGCATCATTCAGCAAATCAAAGTTGTTTCTAACCCCCAAAGATAGGCTCTATCCACAAGCCAGTTGATGCCCTCGTCGTGCTGAGCTGATATTGAGAAACATTTCCCTGAAGAACTCAGCCAGATTCTCAAAGCAAAATGCCTCAGCGTGGCTCAGCGCTGGCTGACTCGTGCTGGTGGGACTCCATTAATTTCTTTGGAATTGCATCAGCAGTAAAATCAAAGAAAACTGTGATAAATCAGATTTTTTTTCTTTACCTTTGCCATCTCTGCTGCTGTGCTTTAGTGGCATAAATGATTTCAAAAAAAAAAAAAGGGTGAAAATGTAATACTATCAAACATGTGGAGGATGTGGAGGATTTTCCACAAACATTTGTTTTATGAGCTGAGCTCCTGGAGCCAGGTTCTTCATACAACGGGAAAAAGGAACAGAAAAGGAGTTGTCTGAGTTATCTGGCCATTTCTAACTTCACAAAAGTGCTTTCTCATTTTTATATTTCAGGTTAGAAGGTAAGTAAGATTTGAGAATATGATAATTTTTTTAAAACCTCTACCCCAAAAAGAATGAAGTGGATGCACCACTGGAGGAAAGACATACTACACTGATGAGGCAAATGCCCTGGTTCAAGCAGTGTGCTCAGCTCCAGCCAGGACACATTTTCACTGCCTTTTAAGTAGATTTCTTGCTATTCCAAAATAAGCTGTACATGAGGCTGCAGCAGAGAGAAAGCAAAGACATAAAAGTAGCCGAAGTCCTCAGTGTATTAATTCACCAACCCATTTTTAAACACGTAACTTCTTTAGAATGCAAATTGCTACTCTGCTGGCACTTGGAGTTCACGTTAAAATATCCTGAATAATGTGGGGATTTTGTTTTGTTTTGTTTGGGTTTTTTGGGGAGGTTTTTTTGGTTTGGTTTGTTTTTGGCGGGGGGAGGGTTTGCTTATGGTTTTGGTTGTTTGTTTTTTTTCTTTGTTTGTTTTTTTTTAATGTGCTTAAAGCCTATGTAAAAGAATATTCAAAGTGTATGTCTGGGACCAGTTGTCACTTGCGGGGAGTAATGGACTTCATGAATTTCATGGCTATCTGACATTCACTCCCTTCTTCCTTTGAATTCTGAATAGCAGTGGTTAAAATATTATTTTAAACTGCAAGCGTTGACCTTTCTGAGGTGGGTCCCTACATGGAAGGCCAAGGGCAGGTGTCCTGCTGAGACAGTGTCACTCCTCAGCCTGCTGAAATTCACTGTGAAGTGCCCTCGGAGGGTGACGTTACCCCAGCATGAGCCGTGCCCCCGGAGTGCCCCACTGCTGAAATGGCAGAGCTGAGAGGTGGTCTGAGCACGGCAACAAAGGGAAGGTTTTACACGAGGGATGGCGGCTCAACATAGAGCGGCTGGTTAAAATAATTAATAAATGCCCAACCGACAGAACAACCAAAATTCCAGTCCTACCCAGAGGACAGCTTCCAGAAAATGCCGTGGGTACAATATTCCGTCCAATATCCAGTCTAATACTCAATCCTTGACTCAGCTGCTACAATCCTGCACCAGTCAGAGCCATTCATATGAGAGGGAAATCTGCAAAACTTCATAAAAGTCAAGTGGATGTCAATGGGACTATTGTGAGCTATTATGGGAAATGTATTCAAGATATGATACAATGCCAATGGACAATTCATGACTAAATTATTCGCTGTGATTTATTTGCCACCGTATCTCACTTTGTGGCAGGCATGTGGGAGATTTTCCAGGTTCACAACTAGTCCTGGAACAAACACAGGCTGCCTGTGAGCCTGCATTACAGCTCGAGGGAATATCAAGACAATTTCTTAATTGAACTAATCCCAAAGTTCTTACCTTAAGGCCTCCCTCCAATATACTTCCTAGTGGAAAAAGGACTACCAGCAAAGCCCTGTACCAGACCACAGGTGTGTGAGGAGCAGAGCTGGAACCAGGGGAAAGGCACCCCTTGAAGCTCAGGATGGAGTGCTGCCAAGAAAAATGCACAGCTATTGAATCCCAGACACTTGTAGTGACCCAGCAAAGCCAGTCACTGTGGGCTAAATTTGCACCCAAGCTTGCAGGAGTGGAAACAGCACCATTTTTACTGAGAAGGTTTTCTATTTTTAACCTGCCCTTCCTTTCTCAGGTATGGTACCTCCTCTCCAAGGAGGCATTTTGCCTGGCATTGAGACCCAGTAACTCCAACTGAAGCCCCAAACCTTTGGCAGCAGCCATGGGCACAGACAGCAAAATCCAGCCCTCCTCCTCAGAGGCAGGCAGGATCCGTATGGCTAAAGGTGCTAGCACTTTTCTAAACTGTATTAGTCCATCTCTAATGGAAATCTAATGGAAATCATAAATTACTGAAAAAGGTCCACAGGTGCTGAAATTTACTACTGTGTTGACTGCTGGCAAGGTCTGAAAGTGAGGAACAATGCAAGATGTGCTAGGAAAATGAAATATTTATGACATTCATATTCTCCCTCAAGCTTAAAAAAAAGCCACCCAGCAAACCTTTTGCTTAGTGACCAAATAATAAAGCCAAAAAATGAAAAACAAAACAAATGTGCAGGGATAAAAGGAAAAAACCTTGACCCATGTGGGTGTTTTAAAAACTATCGTTGCAAAGGGGATACTTCTGATAGCAGGTCATTGGGTTTATTTATTTTATTATTTAGAGTATTGTAATTTTATCTGAGTGTAAGAATAAATTGGTCTCAATGAAGAGAAGAATGGAATGGCTCATCATGTTAAACTCTGAATAATCAATGACATTTCTCAATATGCTATTCAGTACACTACATTGTTAGATATTATATGCACAGAGAGGAAGTTGAGATAATTTTTCCCACAAGTAAACGCTTGCAGTAGTTATTGTAGTTTGCATGAGACAGGAATGACTTGGAGCAAGGACAATAAAAAAGCAGGGGGGAAATTACACTACAGATTTGATCTGGCTTCCACAATCAGTTTGGCAATTGGTTTCATTGGGAACAGCTTCAAGCCTTGCAAGAATTAATCAAAAATAAAGGTTGGCTTTGAGTAGGATCGGCACAAAAAATAATGTGAATGGCATGAAAGGTTTTGATTTTATGCATTAGACACGAGCAGGGGGTGAAGAACAATCACTTCTAGATTTTCCAAATACGGAGCTGGATATGAACTTGGTGGCAGCCCTGTTTTAAACAATTCACACCTAGTTGCACCTTGCAGGCTCCACAATCACTCTGATGTCTACCATATGTGCAAAATGACAATTTAAAAAATGGGGTGACGCAAAAGCTAGGATCTCTCTCATAAGGTGCAGCTCTATGGCTAAAACATACTTTGGGTTTTAATGCCAATTCTTGAAAGTTCAGCCTATGCTTGAGAGTCAAGGACAAGCTGGGGTTTGTGCGCAAAGATAGAAAGTGAGTACAAGAGACAATGCCTCTGCCATCAAACCCAGACGCAGAGAGCCCATGGGAGACGGTGTGTCCTTCAGCATGAGCTGACAGTCCCTCCAAGCCCGAGAACATTTTGGATTATGACTCCTGTCTTCCTCTCCCTGGAATGTACCGTACATGACGGATCGAGCCTGGTTTCTAAACGACTCCACAAGAGGTCACCACAAGATGAACTAATTGTTGTCATGGATTTTGTAATGTCATTCCTCAAAATTTCACTGACATTGGTATAGATCTGCTGAATTGGAGGGGAAAGCCTTCAAGGGAAAAGGGGCTGACGACTCATCCTTTTGGCATCCTGCACCCCAGCTAGGTCAGAATGGAAACGGGGTCAGAGCCTAATGATGTGAGTGACATTATCTGTGTGTCACAGGATTGGCCTCCGACTCCTCGTGGGGCTGGGGCTATGAGGACTCACCTGCACTGTGCAATGGAGCATGCCAGCGAGACACCCAAGTTCGGATGGTCTGAACTACTTCTGAGAGTACAGCCACGTATGCAGGGAGCTCCAACACCTCCACTAGACTGCAGCTGAGGGGCAGAACTACTGAACGAGTCGCTGAGCTGGCACCTCTGGCCCTGCTGAGAGGACAGGCGACTCTCCCAAGGCTCCATGGGCTGAGCCAACACAGTGCCCCTGGCAGGGAACTAGCTGAGCCTCAGGGAACGATCATGGAAGTCTGGTCTATCCACAAGCTGTCTCCTCCAGCCCACTGATAAACCCAGCAAATGAAAATGAAGAGCAGGCGCTTGGTAAGAGCTCATATTTTAGACAGCTTTATGAGAAATTGTTGGAGGTCAGAGTGACATTAATCCCCCACAACACAGGGATAGACTTGGAAGTGGATGGAAACTTTCTCCAGCCCCCGCTCAGCAAAACATTTAGGTATGGGCTCATCCAGAAGCGTTACAGCTGGCTTGTTCATATACTTCATATGGAGCACGGGAGAAAATGGGCTTTTAAAAAAGCCACACTGTCTGGGATCTAAGGAGACAGATAGACCAATATGTTCATTTTTGATTTGCTTGTGACATTCGAAAGGTTCAGGAGCTGTGAAATTCTGAGTCTGGAAAGCGTTTCCCAGTGCTGTTTTGTGTGCTGATTTGATTTGTACAAGGATCAGCCTGAGACAGGTCACGGAGAGCAAATCACTTTAGTAAGCTAAACAGTAGTAATAATTTTAAGTGCTATTTTCCCCTTGAGATTAATTTTATTTTCTAATATAACCAGAGGCCAGTCAGAGAAAGAGGAGAAGAGAATGACATTTTCCTGGATCCTAAAAGAAAGCTTAATGATGGAGAGGGGGTTCAAAGATAATGGGAAATGGGGAGAGGCAACTGTAATAACACAGGAAGACTTCACATTTATGGGGGATGAAAATCACCCTTATGCACAGGGCTAGGACAAGGATCATAAAGTTTAAATGTTTACCCAGCACAGAGGTGGATTTCACCCCTGGTTACTTGTCTGTCCTCCAAGTGTGCACACACAGAGCTGAGAAAAACAGAGCCACAGCCCAGGCTAAGGCTCACAGACCAGCAAGCTAACACAACAGTGTTTGTATTTTATGCACAAAGCAGCAGTGTGAAAGATGCACTAAATAACAAAGATTGCTTTAAGGATGTCAATAGACAGGTGTGTGTATAAAGAGAGGAGAGGAAAAGTTGTTCGGAATCAAATAAACCAAGAAAATCAGCAGAAATATCCTTTCCCCTGGATGAACTATGTAGCTCTGAGCAGCCTTTCCCTTGTCACTAAAAAGCAGCTTTTTCCCAAAATCCAGCACAAACTCTGACTTCTCTGGACAAAAAGGACAGTGACTGACCCCTGGGCGTAACAGCTCAGTTGCTGAGCTCTGTGTGCTTCACCATTCCTGCAGGATGCATTTCCACATCTTCATTCTTCATAATGTCCTACTTATGCCCATTTACTACTTCCCATATAAGCAGAGACACTTCCTCAAAACATTCTTTAACTCCATTGTTTGCCAGCACTGTCACAAACTCTGCTGAAGGGTTGACTAATAATTTGCAGAAAAATCTTACCGTAATTGTAGATTGTGTGGTCCTACAATTACAAGCAAACAAAGAATTTCATATGAAGGAATCCTGTATTTCCTGTAGTTAGGAGTCCTCTAAATTGTATGGGATTTAAATCAGCTTCCGATAGACCTAATGAAAATTAGTAGCTTCTGCGGGGTGTGAGTTGTGTTCTATGGCCCTTTAAAAAAAAAAGTGATGTTAAGTTCATCAAAAACCTCTGAAAATTGATGCTGATTTGGGTAAAATGCTGAATGAAAAGAGCAAAGATAAGGATATTTTTTTTTAAAGGCAATATTAATTCCTGAAAGGCACTAGTGTATTTCTACATTTCTCTCAGTTTTCCTTAGATATTAAAGATGGAAAAGGCAGAATAAAAAGTATAAAATGTTGTGAATTAGATTCAAGACTCTTTTACCTGAAGAAAAAGAAGCCAAAACAGCAACATGTATCACAAACTCAGACTTCCAGTTTAGGAGGAGATAGCTTTGACTTTCATTTTTAAACTTCAAACAAACAAACAAACAAACCCACCAAAAACAAATGAACAACAACAACAAAAAACCCCAGAAACAAACCACCAACATATTTATGAATTTCATCTTGAAACTGAAAATCTAAACCCAGCCTAACCAAGGGAGCTAAAGCTCATCTGCACGTTCAGCTCCGGAGCTCCTCCTCTGAAACTCCCTCTGGATTGTGCATAAGGCAGCACAGCCACGGAGGATTAAACGTTAATCAAACACCAACTACAGTTTTAATCTTGCAGGCACTTACGCACATAAAAAACTTCCTATATGCAAGCAACCCTTTTGAGTTCAAAGCATTTACTTTACCTATATGAAGTTATTTACATGCACAAGTGTTTGCAGGTTCAAGGCCTATAACCTGAAAAGCACAATAATGTTTTCAATAGTCCCTCTTGAGCTACTTCATGGCAGCTCAGTCTTGGAAGGGAAGGAGTTTCTGAGTATCTATCTTTCTAACTAGTGTTCTTCATCCGGCCTCTCTCTGATTCTTCACAACTCACCAGATTTAAAAATATGGTATTTTCTACAACTGTTTTACTGGAGATGCAAAGCATATGGTAAATTTTGAGTAAACTGTATGCCCTTCCCTAGAGAAAATACATTTAAAAATAAACCTGCTATAGAGTCTATAAAAAGGCATCACATTTACAACACACAACTAAGTCACTGCTGCACAATACAAAAAAATTAAGACAGCTTGAACAAGTACAACTTTCCTAAGCAAACAAGAGGAAGTACAGGGAATGGGTGTAAAAGAAATTTAAAAATCAAAGTGACATTTTTAGCACTAAATTTTCCCTCCATTAAAGTCTCTTATTGTCATGTTTATCCTCCAAACTGCCCTCCCTGCATCCAAAATGGACCAGTCTGTCTCACTTAGGAGTTGATTCGGTGACAGGATCTACAGGGGATGCTCATCTGCAATGCTGTGAAGCCCAGCTCTTTTCCCATATAAAATGCTCTATAGATGGCAATTTTTCCCACCGTTACTAAATATAATGAGTCCTGCAGTGGAACTTGGCAGCTCCTTAGCATTGTACAGCAATTACCAGGAAGAAGTGAAGAACACCATCATTTCCAAATGAAAGAATGGGGAATTAGACGAGCATAATGTAGTTCTCCAGTGGAACAAGGATGGGACGCTGGAATTCTATGGCATCTTTTTTACATATACAAATGGGCTCTTCTGATTTCAGAGATGCTCGGAGCAGCATAAATAGTCTTTTGTCAATTAAAAATCAGCCAGTCTCTGAGCCGAAGTCAAAGGACTTTCTACTACCTGAAGAAAAGACTTTGTATTTCTTGTCATAAATATCCCGCTCTGAATTGGAGAGCACGTTTTAAAGAGGGAAATAGAACAGAGCTGATCCTACCAAATAAATAAAGCAAAATATACTGCACCAGCCATTTAGATTGCCCCCAAAGCAACTCCTTTCTCTTTTTCTCTTGAGCTTGAGCCTACATGAGAAAAGAGTGACCCCTCATTAATACCCTCCTTACAGACTGCTTATTGTTTTTACTTGTTTTATTTCCTTGCACTTGGAAATAGAAGCAATAAATTTCCAGGGAAATGAAACTCACTTATCAGATTTTCCAAGCATCAAGTTTCATATTAGGAAAGGGAAAAAAAAAAATCATTCTAAGGGGACTCGGTACAGCTGTAAACCAATATGTGGAAGCTCTATCAGAGAATAAACCCTCCTGGTAGATTCACTGTTATAAGCCTCAAGTTTCAGTCAGAAATTTTCTTGAAAGAGCCAACAAATTTACAGGGCAAGTATTTAGTGATTCACAATCCAGACCCCTCAAACCAAATCAATGCAACTGACATTTAACAAGGTCAAATATTGTCTTGTCTGAAACAAATGTGGATGGGCAGTGATTGTTTCACAAGCCATCTTTATCAGATTTATTTTCTGTTTAATTTTCCTTTGAATAAACTTTTTTTTTATCTAACACCCTGATGGGAAAAACAGGAATAAGATTTTTTTTAAAATTTAAAAAGTTCTATTCACTCCTCCAAAACATGTCAATTTTTTTTCCATGTTTTCTAGTAGACAGATATTTCGATATTTTCCCTAATGCGAAATTTCTCAGTGCCCTTCCAACTGACCTTGCTGAAAACTGACCTCACACAGAGACCAGGACAGGGTCAGGCTGAGATAGAGCAAATCTTGGACCAGGATTTACCACCAGTTATCACATTATAAATCAAGATTAATATCACAAAACTCAGTGAAATGGCTCTAGAATTAAATCTCTCCAGCAAGAACTTAGTTCACACAGACAAATCCTCCCACGGGGGTAAATATCAGTGTTGGGAAGGGTGGTACAGGGCAAGGCTATTTCAAACCACTGGCCAAAGTGAAAGGAATTTTGAGGCTTTTTAGACTCATTTTAAAAGGACGGGCCTGGCATGAAAAATTCCCCCTGCTCGTGTTTGTGCGCAATTCTACGCAGCGATAGAGAACGAAAGAGTTGTGAAATCTCTGAGCACAGGGGAGCACAGGAGCACGAGGGGCAGGCAGGGACGCAGGCAGGGACGCAGGCAGGGACGCAGGCGGGGACGCAGGCCGGGATGCAGGCAGGAAC
>WBMY01005015.1:19118-29838 GCA_013397315.1 Donacobius atricapilla | reverse complement strand
AGACTGGCAAAAATACCCCCCCCCTCCACGAGATCCGCCGAAGTCAGTGTGAGTTTCGCTGACTTGTACTGAATAGACTTGGAAAGCGGCTCCGGTATCAACAGTTTCTAAATTAAAACCTGTTTAGGTGATCCTCGGGTCATGCACTTGCTTGCCTGTGTCACTCAACTTNACATATATCGGACTGATCAACATTCCTTGAATGACAGCACAACAAAGTCAGTATCACCACAACTCTGTACTTGCCAGTTAATTTTGATGCAAACATGTAGATATGTCTTTTTTTTTTTTTTCTTTTTTTTTTTTTTTTTCCCCCTGTGTGCCTGTGGATGAATATTTTATGGCTCACAATTTTCCAGATCTAAGATCAGAATCCAGCTATCAATTTTCTGGATCCCGACTCTTCATTTTCTTAATTGGTAGCAATTTAAAAATCAAGTGACTTATTTGCAGTCTACTTTCTCGTTCAAGGAAAGAAAAAGGAAGCAGACATCTTTATAATAGCTGCCTAGAGAAATGTCATGACAAATTGCAGCACAGATCAGAAATACTACTTAGCAAAGAGCTTAATACAAGCAGCTTAATACATAAATACGAAAAACTAGGAGCAGGATAAAAAAAAAAAATAGAATCCTAATCTCTTTTGCTCAACTTTGAAATCTCCAAGGCCCACATCCCAAAAACCCCTGGTGCTTTATTTTACGATCACGAGGAGCCCTCCTCAAGTTAGTAACTCTAATAGAGTACATGCATGAAAATCCACTGTGATAAAACTTGAAGTACATTTTCTAGTTGGGAATATTGGTTGCATTTTCCCCTTCCTGTTCCTTCTTTTCTCTCACTTATAAAATACATATTCTGCTATGATTTCATCTGTCTAAATAGAGGGATTCAGATAAACTACTTCCACTATCGCATCAAAGCATGATCTAAACATTTGGATATGAATCAATTAAATTCTCCTTTTCACTTTGAAAAACTTGCCAGAGGAATAGCTTTCTTTTCATTTTAGTTGTTTGAGAGTTAGAAGGATTTTCTCCATATTCAGGTCCCTATTAAAAATCCTGTCCAAGGACAGTTATTTTGGAAATTTTTAGGGTTTTTTTTTTAAATACACACAAAATAGATCATGTTGTAATTTCTTCTATGACATGAGGTGATAGGATAAGAGCCTCTAATAATTTTTTATGCTTGGTTCACTCTGAATTCAGGGAAAAAAATCCAGAGAAAAAAGTCGCTTTCAAATTCTGTCATCTCTGCACTTACAAACAAAGGGGGTTATATTCAATAAGCTCTGTGCTAACAATGCTTCAGGTACCAAAAAAAGAAAGTTGTGTGTTCCTCAAGCATCCCCACAAAAGGAAGTGATCGGTCTTCAAAGAGACTGATAATTCATGGACAGAAAACAACAATGCTCAACCCAATAAAAGCGGCTCTTCTGCAGTGAGTTGGAAATCTGACCCCATTCCCAATAGCTGACTGCAATAAAGCACAGAAAATCATGAAGCAACTACCTGACACTTAATACTGGGTTATTATTAGAAAACTATTTTCTTGTGGAGAAAAAGTAAAAAAAAAAAAAAAAGTCATTTTCTTGTACGGCTACGAGAAAAAGGCAAATAACATCCCTTTCACCTTTTAAAAATACTAATGCCTCTACATTGAGTTTATTTGCAGCTGAAGTAAGAAATACATGGGACAAACCTTCCCTAGGTGCCAAGTGATATTGCTCTGTGGGCTTCAGTGTAGCTATTTTCATTTACTCTAGGTCTCGACCTGGCAGAGGAATTTTTTAATTTTTCCCCCCCCCCTCCCTGGAAAGGTAACAGCTGCCAGCAGCAAACGCAGAAACATGCAGTTTCTGTTATATTTTGCTTTCAGATGAAATGGAATGTCTTCGGGGAGCCCAGAGGCATGCTAATGAGACAGGTTCAATGGAGATGGACACACTGAGGCAGCACCTTGGCCCTTGCTCTGGCTGCCCTGCGTGCGGAGCACGGCTCAGCGGCTGGAGAGGTGCCCTAAGGGGGGCATGGGAGGATTTCCATTGCACAGGCATTCTTGCTTATGAACTTTCATTAACACAGGGTTAATTTCTAAGGACACCACAGAGTCAAAATGTCTCGCAATTGTTCCAGGACTGCTACAGAGAGCCATTTGTGTATCAAAAAAAAATAATAATAATAATTATTTGGATTCATGCAAATGTATTTTGTTTGCAAAGGGGAATATTGAATGTGGGACTTGTTTTAACTCAGCAAATACTGTAATATTAATGTATTCACTGAGTGGATTAGGAAATTTATCTTGTAATTTGTTGCTGCTACTAGTTGTCATTTTTGATTCCTGGAAAAATGAAATAAGATTTAACTTCAAAAAGTTCTTCTTTATTATCTAATTAAATAAAGGTGGCAGATTAATTGACTAATTGGTGCTCATGTATAGATGGAGACATATGGAAAGGATTTAAGATTAGACATATGGAAAGGATTTCTAAGATCTGTAAGACTGTGAGCAGCATTTTATCAGATGTTTTGTATACAACACGTGACCTGCACAAAATGCTGCATTCAGCAAATACGCCAGATTCATAAATGGGTACATCTGAAATTCAGCCTCGTGGACATATTCACAATCAGCAAGGATGCAGACTAGTAATTCCATTTTGGTCACAAACCCGGCAATGAGGAGGAATCTTAAACATGCACTAAAGTGCCATAATAAATACCGATTTTTAAATTTTATTCTATTTTATTTTATTTTTTTTTTTTAGGGACAGACCCTACCATTCATACCCACACTGAGTTATAGACAAACACTTGAAAAATACCCATTCAAGCGGGTGGCAGAACAGAAATGCCAGACCCTGAGTAAGAACTCAGCTGGCTGAGTTTAACGTGCACACAGAGGGACAAGGAGGGAAGGTGTGGGGATTTAAGCCACTCCATTTCAGTATTAATTCACAGGGAGGTGGTCCAGACAGCGGAACTCAACGCCACAATGTACACACAGAGCCAACAGATACAACCACGCTTGCAGCAAAAAAAAGAAAAAGACCGAGTCAGACAAGCCTTGCAAGAGAAAAACAGTTACATTCTGTTAGGTTAATGGGTTGCAATATCCCTGCCACATCTGCAATGGTTTTAGAGGATTTATACCTGTAGTGAAGCAAACGATGACCGCATTGCATTATCATCTTTCAAATAAATACAATATATTCTTGAAATACTGCTTTGGTCAAGTGCCTGGGATTCTTGTTCGACTCCAGCAAAGATTTTGACTGCAACTCAGAATTTCAATGCCTATTTGGGAATTATAATAGAGCAACTTGCTACGAGAAAAAAGGTGGATGCTTTTATCCCCAAGAAAGAAAAGGTCTATGTCATCACTACCCTGAAAATGACACTTGAACTTGGGATTTGTGTAAATGTAGTGATGAAATCTTGAAACACTGTAAGAATTTATCAGCTACAGAACTCTTCACAACGGGCCAAATCAGTAAAGATGGCACTCTGCATAAAGTTACCAGCTAGAAAAAGGAGGTTTTTTACCTCAAATACAGGTAGAAAGCCAGCAGTCACCCGACAACTCATGGAGGTGCCAGTGTTAGAAGAGGCAGGTTTTCTGACTACACTGAAAAGAAACCCTATTTATATTTTTCACATGACATGAAATGACATGAAATAGAAATTGCCTCCATTCATGATTTTGGAGCAGTCACAGCTCAATTCTGGAATTAGCATCATTTCTTACAGCCTCACCCAATACTCCTAAGGAGTTTAGCATGCCATGATACCAAAACAACTAATATTTCAGCTCCTGGTGCAAATGGCCCATAAATAAGGGATGATTTGAAGACACTGGTTCAGTTTATCCCCTGGAATGTGGCCATCCCATTATTCTGACTGTACCATCCCCTGTATACTTGACCCAACTAGGACAGTAACTCTTAGTCAAAATATACCCAGGTACCCACAGTGCCCACAAATATGAATAAGAAATTTGAACATACTGATACTTCACCTCAATTCACTTTTCTGGAAGTAGCAAAATATCCCAGCTTGTCAAATTTAAAAGCCTTAACTCTTCCTAATCCTAAACATAACCTTAACCCAGCCCCAGACCATGGCTCAGAGAAGCCTGGGAATGCAGCCCTGCCTGCAAATCAAAAAGAGTAATTCCTTCAAAGCTCGTGATACTTCGCTCTTGTTTTATTTCCAGGAATTTGCAAAGTCCCACACTCATCTTGGCTGCTGCCTCCCTGTTTTTTTCTACTGCACGGGCTCACTCCAGCTGAAAGCATAAAACACCAGGTTTCCCGCCCTGCCAGAAACTGGGACATTCCCCAGCATGTGACACCGGGCACTTCTGACCCCAACCCTAAGTCTAACCTAACTAAGCTTGGGAACCAAAGAGGCGCTCACAGATTAGTTACGCTTTTTGTTCACCTGTCTGAAAGCTGCAAAAGACCCCAAACCTGGGTCTTATTCCCAACCTTAGGCTTGGGAAGCATCTGCCAGCCTCCAGCACAGAACGGGAGAGGAGACAGCAGGCAAAACACAGGGCTTCAAACCAGCACGCCCAGAGCAGGGCTGATTATGGCAAACCTTTTATTAAAAGCATCTCAGATTGTATATTAAATAATTTAGTAGTGCTTACTTTAGAAAATCTAAGAAAACATGTATTAACTGGTCTCATAAAAACCTAATTTTATGTAGTGAACAGTGTGTGCCAGTTTCCTCATGGTTAGTAGGAGTGTAAAACATGTCAATATGCTGTGAGGGACTGAAACAGGCAAACTACATAAAAAAATACACTAATAATACTGTTTATAATTTCTGCCTACTACTTATATAATAACTAAAGAAGGAAAGGGGAAATATAGGTTGGGAAATCTTCTTATTTTTGAAGGGTTATAACCCAGCCTTCATGTTCACTTTCACGATAAGTCCAGATTTCCTTCTCAGTCCTACACTTAAAGGAAAAGTAAAAGATTGAATCAAGATTCTGTGAGTTCAGAGAAATACTGTATACATTAAAATAAGAATTAATAATTCCTCAGAGGATCTTAAAAACTGTTGACAGACCCATGTGTCCCGCTATCCAGATATGTCCGTGTGTGTTGTTTCCAAATGTGAGATTTAACTAAGTCTGTCAGGTACCAACTCATATTTTTTCTATTTTCTGTCACGTGCATCAGCCGATCCTTTCCTCTAACAAAGGAGCCACAAATTGTCATGGAGGTGACTCACTAGAAAAATGTCTCAAAGATGAGTTCGGTGAAAAAAAAAAAGAAAAAAAAACCCTAGAAAATCCTCAGAAAAACAAAACTGTCCCTGTTATAGTTGTGCTCTCTGATTTTGCAGAACTCTGTGTTTTCCTGCAATCCCACCCAGGTTGCCCATTCCCAATTTACAGGGCCCGCACGCCTCCCCATGCACCAGCTGCGGCAACTGAAAGTAATTATCACTGCAGACACAATAAGGCGTTAAAGGTAGTGGCGAGCATTTTGTGCAAAAAGAAAAAAAAATTAGGAAGAAGGGAACCTGATGAAAGGAGATTAGTGTCTGTTAGTCTTTTGGAGAGGAACAGGGAAAAGCAAAGAGGGGGAGCAAAATAATAAATAACGCCGATCCTTAGGGAGTACTCATATATGTGGCAGACAATGAAATAAAAGTTTTCTTTGAAGAGCGAGTTCTTTTTCGGATGAAGTAAGCGGCCCCAAAATGAAATCATAGAGTTATGTTACAGCTGATGTATAACTGATCAAAAGAGCAACAGGATGGAGTTATGAGAACAGAGGCTGAGAAAAACAGGATTAAACCAAAACACACTTCTTTGGAAAATAACCTAGAGGACCCAGGGAATGGGAATAGCCACTGCCGGGCAGCTCTGCCTCAGGAGCAGCCTGGCAGCCCGTGTTCAGTGCCTGTCCTGAACTTCTGCTGGGGGGTGGGAGGGAAAGGGAAGAGACAGCACACACAGGAGGGAAAATCTTACTGGAAAAGTTGTCAGAGGCAAGGCGGGGAGGGCACGGAAGAATAGGAGTTCGCTCCCAGGAACGGCAGAGGTCGGATCCGTTCTGGCTCTGTCTCTTTCCAGGGGATCCAATTTGCAGTGAAGCCCCTGGGACTCCTGTCTCCGGCACTGGTAGGAATGAGATCACAGCCTGAGTATTTGTTCTACATTTTCCAAGAAAGTATATTTTAGTGCAGCAAAGGACTCACAAAAGGATCTCTGTGAACGACTCAGGTACGCGCACACCGAGAAATGTGTGGGAGCTGTAGAGGGAAGGGATTTTTTTTAGGTCTGTTACATTTCTGCAAGGGGTAGAAGTTTATTTATTTATATAGGTAATAGCTGCTCATTCTGATCCTACTTTCCGCAGTTTTCCCTCTGAAGTTATTCCACTGATGATTTAATGTCTGCTAAATTGCTGGTGAGGGTATTCACAGTTTTCCAGGCATGGTCAGCTCTGCTATGGGGCCGTGTCCAGCAGCTATAGATGAAATTGGTGATAACCCCTTCAGCTAGCACAAAAACCTGGAATGCAGGCTGTAATCAAGAATATCCAGTCTTTTCAGTGTGTAAACCCACACTTTAGCTGTTGTAGCTGTTGTCTACCTCCTAATTTCTGTGATAGATTTCGGATGCTGAGTCTCCTCTTTATTTAGTGAAGCACAAGTAGAACTGGGCACAGAGAAATGTGAACTATTTCCAAAGAAATTGCACCCAACTCACCTGCATTGTTAGAAGCTTCCAATTCAACAGAGCTCAANTATATATATACACATGGAAGTCTAGTGCTTCCTGAACCTCCTTTCTGCTGCTGCCTGCTTTATTTCTAGTTACGTCTTTGATCAAAGGTAAGATGATGCATCACCTTAGCAGGCACTCAGCTGCAACTGAAGCAGGATGACGCTCCCTGAACTTCTTTTGGGAGTATAGGAATCTACTGATTACACTCTTCCTTTAGAAATTTATTCCTTCAGTAGAAATCCCCACACATTTCCACCACTCATTTTTTAATCTCTGTAATCTCTGTGGCACTTGGGGACGTGGTTTAGTGGTGGACACGGCAATGCTGGGTCAGTGGCTGGAATTTATGATCTCAGAGGTCTTTTCCAACCTTAACATTTCTGTGGTTCTAAACACAAGCTGATTGTTGTTTGTGTCACTACACATCACTGTCAGTTCAGTTCATTTCCATATCACTGGTGCTGGAATTTTATGGGATAAGTCAGTCAGATATGCCATATTCAATGGCTATGTGTTATCAGTTTCTGAAGCTAGAAAAAAAAAATTTGAGAAGAATTTTTGAAGATAAAAAAAAATCAGGACATTAGTCAATCTGCAGAAGGAAAATTTGAGTGCAAATAAAATTGTTTATTGCTTTTATTCATTGTGAGAAGGAGCTACTTTATTTGGGCTAAAGTAAATAAAAATACTGGATGATATAAAAGGTCTAGTAAGGACATGTCTAGAGGAGGTTGGGGCCACTAATTTTGTTTAAGGGTCTATCTCCTTCAAATGCTTGCACGCGCAGGTAACTCATGTTGAAGCGATCAAAGTTACCTTTATATGCACACATTGACACAACTGGCCTCAAAGTCACCTGAAGTGTGTGAAAACATTAATTGACACAAAGGTGAGTACTAAAAAAGGAGCTGTTGTGGACTCAAAACTGTGTAGCAGCACTTGAAAGCTATAAAAGTGTAACACAACACACACATTAAACGATTCCATGTTGTTAACACAAGCCATTACACTGATGCCCTGCAATGTTTCCTTTGCCACTTCTCTCATATTAAGAGAATGTTTTTCTAGACCTTCATCGTTCCTTGAAGCAAAAATTGCTGTCTGGAAAGAACAAGACCCAAAGCACTCTGTGGCATTATTTGTACATCCACAGGCATGAAAGGCACAAACGCCATTCAGTTCCTCCTGACTGAGACAGAGAGCACACTACAAAATCTTCAGAGTGATTCCTTCCCCAGCGCTTTTGCTAAATATTCAAACCAGGGAGAAGATTTTCAGAATTATACCTGGAGGACTCCAAAATTCTGTTGATCAACAGCCAGCAATTCAGATATTAAACTGTTTGTGATCCATCACTTCAGTCTTTTCCTGAAATTGCCTCATGGGGAAACACTACAAAATAAAACTTCAATACTCCCACAAGCTCCAAATAAAGCTTTTCTCTTTGATTGCCTCTATCTCATCTGTCTGCTTAGATTTGTGTGTCTAGTTAAGTGAATACAGAAAACCATACACTTGAAATGAAAACTACACAGAGTACACTCTTGACTTGTTACCATAATTTACCTTCTAAGTGGAACCTCTTATGAGCCTACTCAATTATATTTAAAATGACTGCACCTTTATTTCAACACAGTGTGCACGCTGAACCTGCGGTCGAAAATCCTGAGCTGATGTAAAATTGCAGAGCCTCATCAAAATTCATTGGGGATTCCTGGCTTACACCAGCCCACACAGGGCCCCCAGAACCCATCAAACTGCAATGCTTCTCCCATGGGAAACAATATTAGTGTTAAGCAATAAAATGAAGTTGGTTTGATGCCTAATTTTGATTTCTTTTCTGATATGATACTTTAGTTTATGCTTTTTCATGCAACAATACCTTGGGTACATGGCAGGTTTACACTGAAAAACACTGTTTAAAAATACTTGTTAAATGCTGAAGGCTTGACAGCTTCNGAAAAAAAAACCCTAGAAAATCCTCAGAAAAACAAAACTGTCCCTGTTATAGTTGTGCTCTCTGATTTTGCAGAACTCTGTGTTTTCCTGCAATCCCACCCAGGTTGCCCATTCCCAATTTACAGGGCCCGCACGCCTCCCCATGCACCAGCTGCGGCAACTGAAAGTAATTATCACTGCAGACACAATAAGGCGTTAAAGGTAGTGGCGAGCATTTTGTGCAAAAAGAAAAAAAAATTAGGAAGAAGGGAACCTGATGAAAGGAGATTAGTGTCTGTTAGTCTTTTGGAGAGGAACAGGGAAAAGCAAAGAGGGGGAGCAAAATAATAAATAACGCCGATCCTTAGGGAGTACTCATATATGTGGCAGACAATGAAATAAAAGTTTTCTTTGAAGAGCGAGTTCTTTTTCGGATGAAGTAAGCGGCCCCAAAATGAAATCATAGAGTTATGTTACAGCTGATGTATAACTGATCAAAAGAGCAACAGGATGGAGTTATGAGAACAGAGGCTGAGAAAAACAGGATTAAACCAAAACACACTTCTTTGGAAAATAACCTAGAGGACCCAGGGAATGGGAATAGCCACTGCCGGGCAGCTCTGCCTCAGGAGCAGCCTGGCAGCCCGTGTTCAGTGCCTGTCCTGAACTTCTTCTGGGGGGTGGGAGGGAAAGGGAAGAGACAGCACACACAGGAGGGAAAATCTTACTGGAAAAGTTGTCAGAGGCAAGGCGGGGAGGGCACGGAAGAATAGGAGTTCGCTCCCAGGAACGGCAGAGGTCGGATCCGTTCTGGCTCTGTCTCTTTCCAGGGGATCTAATTTGCAGTGAAGCCCCTGGGACTCCTGTCTCCGGCACTGGTAGGAATGAGATCACAGCCTGAGTATTTGTTCTACATTTTCCAAGAAAGTATATTTTAGTGCAGCAAAGGACTCACAAAAGGATCTCTGTGAACGACTCAGGTACGCGCACACCGAGAAATGTGTGGGAGCTGTAGAGGGAAGGGATTTTTTTTAGGTCTGTTACATTTCTGCAAGGGGTAGAAGTTTATTTATTTATATAGGTAATAGCTGCTCATTCTGATCCTACTTTCCGCAGTTTTCCCTCTGAAGTTATTCCACTGATGATTTAATGTCTGCTAAATTGCTGGTGAGGGTATTCACAGTTTTCCAGGCACGGTCAGCTCTGCTATGGGGCCGTGTCCAGCAGCTATAGATGAAATTGGTGATAACCCCTTCAGCTAGCACAAAAACCTGGAATGCAGGCTGTAATCAAGAATATCCAGTCTTTTCAGTGTGTAAACCCACACTTTAGCTGTTGTAGCTGTTGTCTACCTCCTAATTTCTGTGATAGATTTCGGATGCTGAGTCTCCTCTTTATTTAGTGAAGCACAAGTAGAACTGGGCACAGAGAAATGTGAACTATTTCCAAAGAAATTGCACCCAACTCACCTGCATTGTTAGAAGCTTCCAATTCAACAGAGCTCAAAGCTAAAAAATAGAGAAATTGCAGTCTATGGAGCATTCAAAGCAAGGACTGGTTTGTACAGCTGTAAACTAATGTATATGTTTTCACACAGATTTTCTACATTTGAATAGCTGTGACTCCAAGCTACACAAATCTTTCCACTTGCCTTTTGTACTGGAGATTTCTGAATGCTGTAAAATCCCCACTTTGGAAATGTGACCAGTTACAAATTTAAGCAAAGTGTTGCGATTTGGTTTTGTTCCCAAATCTCTGCAAACCAAAGGACACCCTTATTGGCAGAGTAAAATAACCTCTCCGGTGCCCCTTTGCAAAACATCTTCCAGCCTCATGGAGACAGGAATTAGCTCAGATGTTCCAGAGTAAAAAGAAACACCCAGAGCCAACTGGAAAGCATCACATACAGCACAGCAGGGCTGCAGCATCCACTCTAATGTGTCCTTGAAACATCTCTCTTGGGGGTAGAAGAAAGGTGCTATCAACAGGTGACTCGGGAAGGGAGAGGCAATGTATGTGCATA
>WBMY01005015.1:0-18858 GCA_013397315.1 Donacobius atricapilla | reverse complement strand
ATTGTGAGAAGGAGCTACTTTATTTGGGCTAAAGTAAATAAAAATACTGGATGATATAAAAGGTCTAGTAAGGACATGTCTAGAGGAGGTTGGGGCCACTAATTTTGTTTAAGGGTCTATCTCCTTCAAATGCTTGCACGTGCAGGTAACTCATGTTGAAGCGATCAAAGTTACCTTTATATGCACACATTGACACAACTGGCCTCAAAGTCACCTGAAGTGTGTGAAAACATTAATTGACACAAAGGTGAGTACTAAAAAAGGAGCTGTTGTGGACTCAAAACTGTGTAGCAGCACTTGAAAGCTATAAAAGTGTAACACAACACACACATTAAACGATTCCATGTTGTTAACACAAGCCATTACACTGATGCCCTGCAATGTTTCCTTTGCCACTTCTCTCATATTAAGAGAATGTTTTTCTAGACCTTCATCGTTCCTTGAAGCAAAAATTGCTGTCTGGAAAGAACAAGACCCAAAGCACTCTGTGGCATTATTTGTACATCCACAGGCATGAAAGGCACAAACGCCACTCAGTTCCTCCTGACCGAGACAGAGAGCACACTACAAAATCTTCAGAGTGATTCCTTCCCCAGCGCTTTTGCTAAATATTCAAACCAGGGAAAAGATTTTCAGAATTATACCTGGAGGACTCCAAAATTCTGTTGATCAACAGCCAGCAATTCAGATATTAAACTGTTTGTGATCCATCACTTCAGTCTTTTCCTGAAATTGCCTCATGGGGAAACACTACAAAATAAAACTTCAATACTCCCACAAGCTCCAAATAAAGCTTTTCTCTTTGATTGCCTCTATCTCATCTGTCTGCTTAGATTTGTGTGTCTAGTTAAGTGAATACAGAAAACCATACACTTGAAATGAAAACTACACAGAGTACACTCTTGACTTGTTACCATAATTTACCTTCTAAGTGGAACCTCTTATGAGCCTACTCAATTATATTTAAAATGACTGCACCTTTATTTCAACACAGTGTGCACGCTGAACCTGCGGTCGAAAATCCTGAGCTGATGTAAAATTGCAGAGCCTCATCAAAATTCATTGGGGATTCCTGGCTTACACCAGCCCACACAGGGCCCCCAGAACCCATCAAACTGCAATGCTTCTCCCATGGGAAACAATATTAGTGTTAAGCAATAAAATGAAGTTGGTTTGATGCCTAATTTTGATTTCTTTTCTGATATGATACTTTAGTTTATGCTTTTTCATGCAACAATACCTTGGGTACATGGCAGGTTTACACTGAAAAACACTGTTTAAAAATATTTGTTAAATGCTGAAGGCTTGACAGCTTCTTTAAATAATACTGGGAAAAAAAATGCACAAGAACGTTTCAGTAGTGGAATGAAAAATGCTGCAGTTTACAGTGGTATGTCACCAAGAAATTAGTATAGATTTTTTNTTTTTTTTCCTCGGGACCACTGTCAGGGCTGGCAGGCCTAAAATTAGACATACCAGGTATGCACTTCAGAGTGTCCCTCAGGTCTGGCTGTCAGCTCCCTGGGAACAAGATTCCTGTACATTTCAATACCCTTCCTGCTCCGTGGATCCCCAGGAACAAAGCCGACGGGCAGAGGCAGCACTTCATGACACGCATCTCTGCGAGCAGGAAACAGCCCATCACCTTGGGGCTTGCTGCCAAGGGGTCGCCTGTTTAAAAGGCAGCTTTTGGAAATGGAGAAAGGTTTAGATGGGATCCGGAATAACGGGAACTGAAAGGCGGCCGGCTGAGCTGTTTTAAGATATTCAGTCCTATTTTGAAGTGATAATCAGATATGAACTGAAAAAATAAATCAATGAGTTCTCCAGTGATAAACTATCAATATTAACTAAAGGTCAAGAACAGTCAGATTTTGTTGGTCTTAGACATTGCTTTTTTGCAGTTGACATTAATTCATTTTAAACCCACACCATTTGCCACTGCTTTTTTTTTTTTCCCCCCATTTTTGGAACAAAACCTGACTGTAGGGTCTCATTTACTACATCATTTACCTTTTTCCAATTACACAAATGACTGAAGTTGACAGTGGCATGTTTTTGAGTATAAATATGATAATTTACTACTGGGAAAGAGATAACATGATCCTCTTTATTCTGCCATGCTCTGCTTGCAATGCTGTGCAGAATCTTAATTGAAAGATTTTTAAATAGTAACTAAAACATTGTTTAGGTTTTGTTGTTGTTTTGTTGTGCTTTTTTAAATAACAGCTCTTGAAGCATTTTCTTTTCTTCTACTCTGTGTCCTTTTGCTCCTGCTTTTCATCTATTCTGGTATAACCGACTCTGTCTGGATCATGAGTTATCATTGGCTGCCAGTGGAATGCTACAATGCAATTTGTCTTATTGAAACATGGGCTAGCCCCACATGGCTGCAAAGAATCATTCACTTTCTAATAAATCAAACATTTGGTAAAATTCCTTCTTCTCTGACATGAAACGGTAGGACAGACAATGCCGCCTCTGAACTGAGAGGAGATGGTGATAAAAACGCCTTTTTTGTTCAGTGCTACTGAATTATTTTGTGATTAGTGAATTGCAACTACCGAATCCAAGCCCGCATCCTTGGCTGGTATTTTTTTTCCTTTCAAATTCAATCACTGTACTATTTGTCTACTGTAAATAGAATGTTTCTGCACTTTACATAATTATCAACATTGTTTTTCCATTTAACAGAGAGAGAATCCTCGCCCCTTCATAATCACTGCAAATTTTGCCATGAAAACATGGAATTTTAAAGCCATGCTATTATGTCTCTGACAATCTTGGAAAAAATATTTATCTGATAGAAGGCTCAAAATTATGGAATTTGAAAGGCTCAAAGAAGGAATAAATTCATCTTTTCTTGTAATGTCTCTAAAAGTTTTAAAGTTACCATGAGTGTCACTTCTCTGCAGCTGTAGCTTTTCTGCCAAATCTTTGGAAGTCGGGTTATCTGGAGGGGAAATCTGGGATTTCTAACAGTAATTACAATACATTTTGAACTGAGGAAGTGACATTATGGCTATCGTCTCCTCAGGAAGAAGGATAAGCCAGGATGAATCCTGAGAGTCCATCAATCCCCACCGACTGCATGTGAGCAGCTCACAGCTGAGCGTTAGGCTCATGCTCTAAGTTCCTCACAAGAGATCTTTTAGGATGGCTTTATTACTTCTCACATTTTATGCTGGTGTTAGGGTCTCTTAATGCTGCTAATTCTATCTGCCAAGATGTCAAACATCCCCCATCAGGAATGTCGTTCCTAAAACATCCAGACATGTCCGCCCAGCCAAAGCTGCCTTTTATCTTATGATTTAGGAAGGAGAGGGAATTATGGCTCCCTTCTACCAGTTTATGATCCCAAGATTTAGAATCTGCACAGAATCTGTACCATATGTTTGACCACAGCCTGCACNAGAGAGTTGGTTAGATTTTTTTTTTTTTTTTTTCCTCGGGACCACTGTCAGGGCTGGCAGGCCTAAAATTAGACATACCAGGTATGCACTTCAGAGTGTCCCTCAGGTCTGGCTGTCAGCTCCCTGGGAACAAGATTCCTGTACATTTCAATACCCTTCCTGCTCCGTGGATCCCCAGGAACAAAGCCGACGGGCAGAGGCAGCACTTCATGACACGCATCTCTGCGAGCAGGAAACAGCCCATCACCTTGGGGCTTGCTGCCAAGGGGTCGCCTGTTTAAAAGGCAGCTTTTGGAAATGGAGAAAGGTTTAGATGGGATCCGGAATAACGGGAACTGAAAGGCGGCCGGCTGAGCTGTTTTAAGATATTCAGTCCTATTTTGAAGTGATAATCAGATATGAACTGAAAAAATAAATCAATGAGTTCTCCAGTGATAAACTATCAATATTAACTAAAGGTCAAGAACAGTCAGATTTTGTTGGTCTTAGACATTGCTTTTTTGCAGTTGACATTAATTCATTTTAAACCCACACCATTTGCCACTGCTTTTTTTTTTTTCCCCCCATTTTTGGAACAAAACCTGACTGTAGGGTCTCATTTACTACATCATTTACCTTTTTCCAATTACACAAATGACTGAAGTTGACAGTGGCATGTTTTTGAGTATAAATATGATAATTTACTACTGGGAAAGAGATAACATGATCCTCTTTATTCTGCCATGCTCTGCTTGCAATGCTGTGCAGAATCTTAATTGAAAGATTTTTAAATAGTAACTAAAACATTGTTTAGGTTTTGTTGTTGTTTTGTTGTGCTTTTTTAAATAACAGCTCTTGAAGCATTTTCTTTTCTTCTACTCTGTGTCCTTTTGCTCCTGCTTTTCATCTATTCTGGTATAACCGACTCTGTCTGGATCATGAGTTATCATTGGCTGCCAGTGGAATGCTACAATGCAATTTGTCTTATTGAAACATGGGCTAGCCCCACATGGCTGCAAAGAATCATTCACTTTCTAATAAATCAAACATTTGGTAAAATTCCTTCTTCTCTGACATGAAACGGTAGGACAGACAATGCCGCCTCTGAACTGAGAGGAGATGGTGATAAAAACGCCTTTTTTGTTCAGTGCTACTGAATTATTTTGTGATTAGTGAATTGCAACTACCGAATCCAAGCCCGCATCCTTGGCTGGTATTTTTTTTCCTTTCAAATTCAATCACTGTACTATTTGTCTACTGTAAATAGAATGTTTCTGCACTTTACATAATTATCAACATTGTTTTTCCATTTAACAGAGAGAGAATCCTCGCCCCTTCATAATCACTGCAAATTTTGCCATGAAAACATGGAATTTTAAAGCCATGCTATTATGTCTCTGACAATCTTGGAAAAAATATTTATCTGATAGAAGGCTCAAAATTATGGAATTTGAAAGGCTCAAAGAAGGAATAAATTCATCTTTTCTTGTAATGTCTCTAAAAGTTTTAAAGTTACCATGAGTGTCACTTCTCTGCAGCTGTAGCTTTTCTGCCAAATCTTTGGAAGTCGGGTTATCTGGAGGGGAAATCTGGGATTTCTAACAGTAATTACAATACATTTTGAACTGAGGAAGTGACATTATGGCTATCGTCTCCTCAGGAAGAAGGATAAGCCAGGATGAATCCTGAGAGTCCATCAATCCCCACCGACTGCATGTGAGCAGCTCACAGCTGAGCGTTAGGCTCATGCTCTAAGTTCCTCACAAGAGATCTTTTAGGATGGCTTTATTACTTCTCACATTTTATGCTGGTGTTAGGGTCTCTTAATGCTGCTAATTCTATCTGCCAAGATGTCAAACATCCCCCATCAGGAATGTCGTTCCTAAAACATCCAGACATGTCCGCCCAGCCAAAGCTGCCTTTTATCTTATGATTTAGGAAGGAGAGGGAATTATGGCTCCCTTCTACCAGTTTATGATCCCAAGATTTAGAATCTGCACAGAATCTGTACCATATGTTTGACCACAGCCTGCACAAACTTTGCTCGGAACACAGTCCTGTAATGCAGCCCAAATAACCCCGTGGTGCTGAGAGGTGGCAGGAGGGGGAATTTCCATCAAAGGCTGGATATGGCTATAAAACAGCAGTGACAACCTGCAGGAAGCACTGGGGCCCTTCCATAGCAATGCAGAAACAAACTTCATGGAGTTTATGGAGTCACGGCTCAGCCACAGACATCTTTAGGACACAAAGGGAGGCAGGACCCTTCAGGAATCCTACACCTTGCTGCTCCCCAGCAGCAGAGCAGCATCAGCTGGTCACATCTGGATCCAACAAATGAGAAAAGACACTTCACAACATCTTTGAGGTTAGCTGAGATCCTTCTGTCTAGTTTGAAGACAGGTTCAGCTTGTGCCCTGGCTAAGGTTTGTGTTTGAGCAAGAGACATACCATTGACACAAGTAAAACCAGTTCAGCAGCAGACCAGGATGGAGAGGGCGCTAGTGGAGAGTTCAAGAAAATGGGGCATGGTGCAAAACTTACTTTTTTAGCTTCCCTGACTTGTAGACACATGGAAAGGAACTTCTCTTGAGAATGAATTTCATGGAAGACTTGCAAGAGCTTGTAGTGCTGACTTGCACACTGAGATCGGGCAACAGGGAATTCTGCTGCAAACTCTCTGCCAGATCTGGTTTGTCACCACAAGATCAGAAAACTTCTTATTGGCTTCCACAGGCCAGAACCAGACCCCAAATGTAGGAACATCACCCATCATAAAACCCCCTGCCGACTGCAAATTTATGATCAAATATTTAATGCAACACCTGCGAATTTGCCCAGGGAGAACAAAAACCCAAGGTAGTAAAGGATTTAGCAGCTTGCACTGCTTTTGGCATGGCATTAACTATGGTCAAGGCCAATTTTGGCTGAGTGTCTACAATTTGTTATGACATAAAAATATCTTCACAATTCTCTTCCCCCTCCAACTGCAACTGCAGTAATTTTAAATGTTAGGAGCAGGGTCTAATCTGAATGAGTTTGCTTAGATTTAGCCTGGTTACATTTAAATCATATTATCAGTCTGGTTCTAATTCAAGCACTTTACTGGCACCTATGTAGGAAAAGTCCATTTATTTCCAGTCATTCTTTTGATGTAAACAAAACCTTTGTCCTGCAGCCATATCTTAACTAGGTTAGGAGGCACAACAGCTACGTAATGGTATCATGTGCACTTCAGTCACTGTATATATTATTTTTGCCAACCTGTAAGTAAATTAGCACCACCAGCAGCGTACTGAGAATGGCTTAATCACAGACAAATTCTTGAGTCCCTATCCCAGCAGTGTTACTTACAGTCAGCCTGATCCCAAGGCACGAAGGAACCTTGCTGATCCCTTTGCCTCATCTGTAAAGTGGGGATAACAATATGGGGTGAAAGAAGGATGTACTGGCAATATTTGTGAAGTGCTTTGAAGATGCTGAGAGTGCCAAGTGTTATCATGGCTTCTAAGCTCTGAAATGTTTGATATGATTATGTGCACACATAATTTTTAATGGTAATTCAGAGCGCAAATTAGAGATGATATTTACATTTCTTCCAGGCAAGCTTAATTTCCAGTTATCAAGGAAAATATCTATTGCACAAATAGGGTATCAGCTATTCAAAAGTTCCCTCAGGGCCTACCAGTTCTATAGCATGCCATTTTTTTTTAAGCTGTCCATGAGATGACAGACTGTAGCAGTTCCCTTGAAGGTATTATGGATTACTGATGAAACAATAACCAGAAGTAGTATTTTCCCATCAAAACTGGAGCCTGGGGTTTTTGTTGTTGTTATTTTTCTGCTAACAACACATGCTTTCAGAAAGACTTTGCCTTCATTTATATGTAATTTGCAATCCTATACAAACAACCCCTGAAAATATAATTAAATTCATAATGGGCTTTTTTTAAAGCAAAAGTCTGTAACTGGCTTCTGTTGAAAACACAGAGTTGTCAGTCTTTGGACTTGGAAAATTTAGCATTTCTGTTTGCTAAAGAAAACCATCTGAGGCTGGATGTGTTTAGTAGACAACTTCTACTGCAGCTTCTACACTGCAGAAGTCTTGGGCTTTGGAAAAAACACAATGTATTAAAAAACATGAACAACATATATTTACAATAGAATGAAAAGAAACTAAAAGACAAAAAGAGAAAAGACTGAGTAGTAGGAATCCCATCTAGGCTGTTCAGCAGTGACACAAGAGAAGATGGTGCAGCCCACAGATCCCTGGTCAAAATACCCCAAGTTACAGTAAATTACCAGAACACAAACCCATGTAGACAAAGCAGTGCTTAACTCCTTCTGAAACCAGGAAGAGTTGGTCACCCAAATGCTTCTGGGGCTCTGCAGGGTAGTCTCTGTGTCTGTGCTTCCCACCAGCAAAACACACACAACACATATATGATGTATAATAAATATATAATAAAGATATAATTAATATAGAATATAGAATATAGAATATAGAATATAACACAGATGCCCCTTGCAACAAAAATTCCATTAAATTTCAGTATTTCAGTGACAACAAGGACCTCAGAAGTCTTTGAATCTCCTTTCTTATGCTCCTTTACCCATTCACTTGCAAAACTGTGTAATATAATGGAATCACAGAATGACAAAATAGCTGAAGCTGGGGAAAGGCACCTCTGGTGCTTCCCTGTCCAACTCAAGCAGGACGCATTTCCCAAGGTTTTGTCCAGCTGAGTTTTGATTCTCTCCAGTGCTGGAGGCCCCACACCTTCTTTGGACGCACGTTCTAGTGTTGCCCAGACTCACAGGAAATATTTTCCTGGATTTAAATGGGATTTCCTTTAACAGCTGTTTGACACATCACCTAGAAGCCAGAAGGCCAAAGGTTACAATGATAAAAAAATTCACAATACCAAATAAGCAGCAAAACCATAATGAGAAACCACGTGTTTCAGTGTGTGTGTGCATCTCAAGCTGCAGATCCTCAGCTCTGCAGACTGCCCAGCACAGCACAGACCAGTGTGTGGTCACATCCTTGGGGTCCAATTCCCTTTTCTGCCTTGTCAGACTGGAGCCAATACTGAGAACAACACACTTTCATCTGAATACTTTTCAAAATATGGGGGAATGCTGGAAATACATCGTGCTGATTTAATGCATTACAATCACTGCTGCAGGTCCTAGTTAAAATCCTGACAGCTGGTTTAATTCATGTCTAGATTCTCTGAGACTTTCTCTTATTTTCTCCACATACAGCTTACCTCAAACACCAGGACTTCCTTCAAAAAAAGTTGCAAAATATACACATTTCAAACTGGGAAAGCAGAGATACAAGGCAGTGGGACCATCAGACTCGGGAATCTCAACTAGAACATGTTCAAAATAAATAACTTGTCAGGATGTGTACACTACATCTGCATCAGGGAGATTTATTGAAGGTTAGTTCAACGGTCTTTTGTCTGAAGGAATGAGGGTGGCTGAAGATCCCAGCCTGCCCTGTGCCCCCAGTTTTCTGTGGGCATGGCCACACTCTTTCCTTTGGTTTGCGCCAGATCATGATACTGGGCAGGATTTCAGGATTTTTGTTTGAAGACTGATTCTGCTTGATTTTAGTGTTCCTGTCCTCCACAGCCAGGAAAGCTTTTGCTTTTCAGTTCTCTTATTTCTGTTTGATTCTTTCTCTGTGACATCCAGAGATCTCAGCCTCCCCTTTTCCCTGTAACCTTTGTTTCTCTGGGCGTCTGCTCTGACAGCGAAAATGCTGTGCATTAAACAGACCCACCCAGTGCCACTAAAAGTGGGAGAGAAAGAAAAGAGGGAAAAAAGGATTGTCTATCAGACCCTTAATGTTTAGTTTCTTGAACGTGTAACATTTAGAAAGATATCTGAAATAAAGGCCTCTCTATTCAAACAATGTGTTCATCAAACAATTTGGGGCCTTGGGAGCTCCTGGCCAATTGCTATAAGTTTGTGCTCCCCTCACTCAAGGGAGGTCTGAAATGTCAAAATCTTCTGTCATCCCACTTGTCACATCACATCCCACAAAGGAACATGGAAGCCATCATCCCCTCTGCTGTTTATTGTCATGAAACCCCATAAATACTCACTCTCCATAAACAGTAACAGCCCAATTAAAGCACTCTTTACCAAGCGTGATCATTTTCAGACAGAAAGTATTGATTTATCCACCTATGGGCACTGCATAGAAACATCTCTTAATGAGAATGATAGTGACCTCCGAACTCTGCTCTTTCACCCTGTAATATACTCTCTCAATTTTCCGTTAAGTGGTCTAGTGGCACATCAGCAGAGATGGAAAGACACTCTGATTCTTTAATGTCGACACTGGAAGGCTCGCAAGGAATGCTCAAATCTTCATTGTAATGGGAGGTGAACAGAAAGGTCACTTATATGCAGGGCTTTCAGCTTGTTTGACAAGGCTTCTTTAATAAGTGAAACCTTGTTGGGGTACACTTGTCTGTCAACTGCCTTTGCCACTCAGCTCCGACACAGCCAAACACAAACAGTCCCTGTCGCATTGCCCGGCTCTGGAGTCGCTTCACCTGCCCAGAAATCCTTGGCAAAATTCACAGGTCGGTCGGCTGGGGGTGTTTTAACCCACAAAGGTAGGAAGCAAAAGAGACCCTTGATTTTATTCTGTTCAGCAGCTTAAATTTGTGAGCTTACTGCGTGTGTAATTGACAGCAGACATGGAGCACTAAACCAGCGCATCCGTTACTTTGATTAATCCTCCTTTGGAGTGTGATATTGTTTGATATACAGTGCAGGGCTGACACAGGTTACTGTAATGCCACTTTACCAAACAGATTACAAAATTGTGCAGGGAGTATACAGCACTCGTGCAGATAAATACACACAAGAGGAAATTCTAACAGCTTTTAATTTCCATGCTTTTCAGTTTTATTGTTGTAAATGCAACTCTTTATAGGACTAATGACATAGGCTGGCTCGACTGAGTCAATTACACCAGTAGGCACTTGGATCAGATATTTCTCCTGCTTTCCATTTGCACTGTCTACGCTTCTGATATTTGACTAAATTACATTGCACCGTGGTGCACTGGCACTTGCCATATGTTATATCTCAGAGCATTTTAAAGGACAATAACAAAAAATAATAATATACAACATGTAGTTCAAAGTGGGGACGCAGGCAGGAGTGTCAATCATTATGAGCTACATTCAGCAAATAGCCCGGAGTGTTGCGTTCCTATGTCCTCTAATCTGTGCTGGTGTTAAATGAGTAGGAAAGTTGGTAAGGATGCCAGGGACACTGACTGCTCTCAACTGTGTGGGACTACTTGTGCATGTCTGTGAGTACGTGTGTTTGTTTGTTTTGGGGCAAGAGGGATATTTGGTGAATTTTAGTGCTCATGAAAGTTAGGCAGCAACAGCACCATCTGTCCTACCACACAGAGCGCCGCAAACTTCCTCCACACAGATCTGCCAATGCACTTCAGCTCTGACCTCCAACACCCCTTCAATTCCAGTAATGAGTCTACAGCATCTCTGGAGAAGAAACTGTCAATTGTTCTGATTTCTGCTAAATTGTGTTATGCTTAGCAGTGTGGGCAACTGCCCACTGGTGACTAGCCTGGGGCCACTAAACTCCAATCCGAACCTTGCCTTCTGGAGGTGAAGAGCTGCTTTAATATACCCAGGCACCATTTTATGAGCCCCATTTCTTTTATACTTCACTCACACATCAAAAGTAAGCAGAACAAATCTGCATTTAAAGTCAATTCAGAACAAGGGATGAAGTTTTGTGTCTCTCCCTTCAGAACTTTCTCTGACCCCGGGAATTTCTGGTTCTAAGCTCTGGTGCAGAGCACCCAAGGAAGGATCTTTCCGTTCAAGCCAGTTTGCCAGGTTTATATCCCTAGGGATTGAGTTCCATGATGGAGTGGCAAGATGTGCCACATTTGTTCTGAGAAAACTCTACAGTATTGACAAAAATAGATTTGTATTTCGCTGTGTCTTCCCTAAATTTGACTCAAAATCCACTCAAAGCACTTTAACTGCGGCAATCACTACATTTTTTACCCACACAAGTACATAACAGTTCTTATAATAACCATTAAGGAATAAATAAAGCCATTCTTAAATATATGAATGTTCTACCTAAACCTTCTTTTCCCATGTTCCATGCAAAATTTAGATCTAGGTCTTTTTTAGTCATTGTTTGTAAATGGCAACTTCATAACATTGATATTTGGATTGTGCAGTGGTGCTGCTCAGATTTTTCACATTTGAATGCAACAGAGGGAAGCTGGGATACGAACTAAGAATTTGCCAGACTTGATCTGGCACATAGTTGCTAAAGATGCCATGTGATCTCTTCAAATTGTTGAGCTGAGACATTTCAAAAGGAGATGCAAGAAATTATGATGGTTTGGGGTAACCTTACAACCTCAAAGATTTGATTTTACTCGTTACTCAGTTGGCTAAAATGTGAGGCTTTACCTTCCCTTCCAAATGGGTTAGCCTCAAATGTTTTAATTATGGATATTATTATCCACAAGGATGTTAAAACTCTCTCTAAATCTTGGTCTCAGATCTGGAAATGGAGATCTGCAGCTCAGGGTGAACATTTGGCTACAGCAGTTTTGACCAAATTAAATGAATGAACGATATTAACAAGTAATCTAATTAAGTGCATATTACTATGTTTGTGTATATTCCACAGTCCATGCCACCTACCATAAAAGTATTAGAGCTCATCAGTGCAAAGAATATTGCCTTCAACTCCAGTAAAAGGAATAATTTCCCTGCAGGGCAGTAACACTCTTCAACGTGGCGAATAGCCACAGGCTGCGGGGTTGTGACTTTATGGTAAATAGCTGCCTCTTTCATCAACAGAGCAATGAATTGGAAGAGCCCCTGGTGAAATGTATGAGGGTAATTTGATTTCTTCAGGTATAAACATGCAACCCACTCGTTTTCAGGCACCACTAATTAGGCTGGGTTATCCAGATGCCTTGGGGTAATTATTTTGGCTGTACTTACTGATAGCTGGGAGGGTTGCGAATGTCAGCCGTGTTCTTTCCCACCTTTGGCCACAGTCCCAGTGATTCATACCGCAGTGATCCCGAGCTAGCATCCGTTCTAAGGGGCATAATTCTACTCCCTCAATAAACATGTCTAATCCTCAGCTTCCATTAGGGTTACTTAGAGTTTTCTGACTGATGGTCAGACACACAGGCGAAGCAATGCCCTCATTTCTTTGTGTGCCTTTAAGTGAAAAACTAAGAGAGAAGGCTGGTTCTCTTTGTTTTACACGTTTTTAAGGGTAACTATTTTCCAGCAATTCAGTTCAGTGAAAAAATTGTAGTAAATTACGGTGCCCAATTTAAAGAAAAAAAAATAAAAAGAATAAAAGCAGGTATATGCAAAGGAAATCATTATTCCCAGTGATAAAATGCAGCCATCCATGGAGTAGGACACCACAGAAAGTGGTGCTCAGCAGATTATGCTCAGCCACTGATTACAGCAATATCAAGTGGTAAAGCAAAGCCCCACACTTTCAGACACTGAGACTGTGTGAGCAAATCCTGCAGAAACAGCACCACAGTATGTGCAGGATCTGGTCAGGGCTGGAATATGACCAACAAGGATCTGATATTAAAAGACATTTTTGGTACTCCCAGCTAGACCGTAAGAGTCCATAGGAGATCACCTCCAGTCACACCCTGATCTGTCATTTCCCTTAAGATGATACTCCCCCTTTTCTTGGGGGTTGGAATGCGATGATATTTAAGGTCCCTTCCAACCCAAACCAGCAAGAGTCTCAGGGAGTTACAGAGCCTCCTGCTCCAGCAAAAATCTGGGAAGCAGTGATGATACAACATCCCACCCTTCAACATCCTCAAATCACCCGGCAGCACAGCCTTGAGCTGATTCAGGGATGGGAACAAAAGCATTTCCTTTGAGCGTACACTAACAATTTTTGGGGCAGCACTGTTCCTTTTGGACAGTCTCCTGCTCTTCTGCTTGAGCACCGCAGCCTTATCCCACTGTGAGAATACCTGGATGGTTTGGGCGATTCCTCCACCCCGCTTCACGGAGAGGGATTTCTCTCTCACTCCTTGGAAGCAAACTAAAGAGCAGGACACTGACCTGGACCTCCACGCCTGCACACACACGAGCAGCTCTGCCTCTGCCCAGTTCTGCTGCCGACACTGGGTCAGACATTGTCATTTTCTCCAACTGAACCATTTACGTGACAAAGGGCTCCTTGTGTTGGGAAAGGCTTCTCATGGGAGCAACAGTTTGCCAGCCTCTAGTGCTGATTTCTCTGCTAATAACACAAGGGGGATAAAATGTTGTTAATATTCAAGCCCCCGAGATTTATTAGCTTTTTGTGCAATGCACATTTGTAAGTGTAAATGATGCAGAAAATTCATGTACATGATAATCAATTAAGAGCAGTATTTTACACGAAAACCAAGACTCCACACACTGCATAAATGACATGCTTTACTCTAAATTGACCTAATACATTTCCAGGAATGTGTCAATTAAAATTTTAGCCTTTTGGAAGAGGGGGAGAAAGACTATGAAATCAAAGCTATTAAATACTGGGAATAAAATCAGAATATTGGTTTCCAGCTGGCACAATAAGAGGGGCTAAAATTCTAAAGAAATAAAGAAGCCAACCAAAAAGGAAAAAAAAGAAAAAAAGAAACAAAACAAACCCCAAACCCACAGAATTTGGCACTACTTGCTGCTGCCCCACTCTCAGACAGTTCACTCTCCATTTTCTGATATTTTGATTTGTTGGATTGTCCTGCTCTTGTTTCTTCTAACAAAGGGAGAATTTAGGAGGCAAAACAGTACTGCCATCGCTTCATCCCTTCAGGATATATAATGTATATATAATATCTATATTACATATATATTAATATATAATTATATATGCCTCCCTACAACATGATAGTTAAATAACAGGGGAAAATATACTTTGAAAATGGCACAAGCTATTTCTATATATAACCACAACTTTTCTGTAATACAGGGAAGGTTTTTCCACAGTTATGGTTCAAAATATTTCTATGCAAAAAAATTAAATCCAATCAATGCTTTGCTCTTCTGTACTTTGTTTTCTTCCTGTGTTTTACCCAACTCAGAGAAAATGACTGACCTCAGCCAGTTACTTTTCAAGGTTTTTATGTATTCTTTGTGTGCAATGTTTAAACAGTACTCGTGCTATGAAAAATTAAAAATAAAAGAAACCACAAGACTTTTAATATTTGTCAGGAATTGCTAAAAACTGTAAGTCCAAGATGGAAGAACCTTCCCTTCCCCAAAGCCTGCCTGCCACAGAACTCCTGTGGGTACAGGAGAGCATTTGAGCACAGTCCTTTAAAAATAATTATAATTACAGAAATAATCAGTGCTCAGGAACCAAGAATAGGCCCAAGAACTCAGTTTTTCCTGTCAAGCATTTGTTCACATGGACAGAAGGATCAGAGACGTCAGCTTCCCTCTACTAGGAACAAAATACTACCTTTAAATGTTTCTGTCTCTTTCTAACTGTATTCCTGCAGACCCAATGGGGAGATTATTTTAAAATTAATTAAAAATTCTTCCCAATTTTGAATGCCTGATTTTTTTTTCTCCAACAATTTCACCGCTGGATGTCAGCTCCTTCCCACTTCCTTCATCTTAAGCCTCTGAGCTCCAGCTAACAGTAAAGAAATGGTCCATTTACAAGTTGTACACTACATTTTTTTTTTTTTTAGGCTGCTTCATTTGTAATTAAAATGCAAAAGGCAGGGGTGGAGCTGACATTCCAAGCTAATTCCAGCTGGAGCCAAAGGACAACAAACGCAGCTGACCAGCCACAGAGGTGCAGCAGCAATTTTGCTTCACGCTTTCTGAAAAGCATTTGAACCCCCATCCAGTGAAGAGGGAAAATCCATTCAGCTCTTTTCATCAGTAATTGTCTTCCCCAAAATAGCCACCATTATCAACATTTTTGGGCTGGGGGAGGGAGTTATGTATACCATACACCCAGGGACTGCTGCAAAAGAAAAACCTAAGGGAACAAAGCCAATTTTCATTAAAGCCATGGTTAATAGTGGCTTCTCAAAAGCGTCAATCATAAATTCCAAACCACAGCTAAATTCCACCATCCACTTCTGCAGCTCTACATTCCTGCATCTATAAATGTTGCAGTGTGGAGAAGTGGGACTTCATCTATGGGCTCATGCGCGTGGGGTTTTTCAGAGTGGATGGTGATGGGGGTTTTTCTGTTGGGTTTTTTTTAGCCTTTTTATCTTTTTTTTCATGTGTTTTTGCCATTTTTTTTCTGGTGGCAGCTGTTTCTTCTGACCCCTCCCATCTAAAAGTGCTGGGGTGTGCAGTTCCAGCAGACCTCAGGGGGTTTCAGCCCTGGTAAACTGTTGTTTACCATCTCATAGAAAATGTTTCTTTTGTGCACAGATCACACATAATGATAATGATCACGCTCCGAGCTCATGTGCACTGATCTTCACAACACAGACTAAAGAAGCACCTGAAGTAACATATTTTTTAAAAAAATAATTGTGGGATAGTATAATTTCCATTCACACCTTAGCTACTTATGTGGAGGTGCTCTTCCCCAGACAGACTTCATTAATGTAGTCTCTCTAGTGATGGGCAAGTTTTCTTTACATGCTCCAGTCCATTTACATTTATTATTACAGCTGAAGGGAGTAGCTATCCTTTCCTCCTTAGAAAAGCAGTCCATAGAAACCTGAGAGAAGATTCCATCCCAGAAAAATAAATGACGTTTTATGTCTCATCCAGGTGCTGGGTCTGGCACACGAGCTGATGTGAGCCTGGGCAGAGCCTTTCCCAGCACCTTCCACAGGCTGAGGACCAGCCCCTGAGCTACACACTGACACCAGTATTTATTCTCCTCGTTTTTTACCTTTCTTGGAAGGAAGGTAAAGTAATAAACCTGTGTCTTCCACAAGTAAATCTCCTTGTCCTTGGTGGTTGTGTTCTCAAACACTTGGACAAGAATGAGCTGCTGAGAAGCAGAAATGCTCTGCGCTTTTTCTAATGTATTTTTATCGTGTGAGACTCACTTTAATGTATTTCTTAGGTGAAAAAACTCCAACAGGACCTAATCTTGTAAGGAGCTGAACATTTCTAGTTAAATACCAATCACTCTTCCATCCCCACCAATTCGTGAAGAAAAAAAGGCTTTCACTCCTTCCAGCATTGGTCCAAGGAGGAATATTTCACAGGCATTCCTTATCCTCAGATCCATGCCATGAGCTGCGTTCTGTGCTGCTGGAAACCACCATTGCTCCAGTGCAGAGGCAACTCCAAAATGCTGCTTCAGGATTGAACCAAACCCCACACAACCATCCCCTGGAAGTTACCCCAACATAAACCCACAAGGAAGGAACCCCAGTGCTCCAAACCAGCTCACGAACAGCTACACTGGGGATGTATTTCCTCCTGATTTAAAATAACTTCCCAAGTAATGCTTTTATTTCTCTCTCTTTTCTTTTTTTATATTACCCTTTATACCCCAAACTTTAAACACTCAATTGTTTGTTTTATGATGCCTTTTATAGTTTTGGCAGCTAGTGCAGTGACATGTACAGAATTTTAAGAATACTCATTCGCTCACAATGCAATTTTAAACTCTTCCCAGATGAACCAAATTTACAATATTAATTACTTCGTGAAGAAGTCTTGTGGTTTTAAAGTTGCTTATATGTAGTAAATGGTTTAGAATTATAAGGATTTACAGACAAAATTCTTCTTTAAATGCAGTGCTTAAACATATATAGCAGTCTAGTAAGAAAAAAACCAATGTGAATCTTCTTTTTTTTCCCTCCAGAATGTATGTTCAATCTTTTTACTTTTTTTAGCTGGTTGGGAGATTTGTTCCTTCACCAAAAGAATGTTTCAGTGCAATCTAATTCCGACTAGCAGGAGTGCTATTCTGGAGAATAAGATATATTGTGTGGTTTATTTTCCAGGAGAAATATATTTAGTTTTAGTGGGACTCATAAGCTAATAAACTACCTGCAAAAGAAAAAAAAAAAACAAACCCCAAACATATCCAGCCATAAATCTTTGCTTCCTTATTTTTAATTGTAAAACTCTATTACTGTCACTCAAAGGGTTAATGATTCTCTTGGCTGGAGGACAATTCATTCTAGGGCTAAACGCAATGACAAATAACCATTATTCTTTCCAACTGCACTGATAATCGGGACAGCTTAAACATTTTCGCCAGTATAAGTGAAACCATTAATCCTCTTGGATTTCACGATAAGCGGTGACTGCGAAATAATGACTGTGTCATTGCAGGCAAGAAAAAATGTTAACAATTAAAACAAGTTAGCCATTATCTTACAGAGTACTGAATCGCTTTCACATTTCATTAGCAATATTGTAAGTGATATGTACCTTATTAAAAAGCTCTTATTATCCAAGAAACCTAATTAGTCAAAAAATCTCTCAGTCACTGGTTTAATTTTCTAATAATATGAATGCTGTGTTGGGTAATGCACGGTAAGGAAAAGTTTGTCCAAAAAGAAGTTCCAACAAGAAATTCAAAAGTCTTAAGATGAGAGGTATAGCAGAAGGAAATAGTTTTCTTACTCAGGTGAATTAGGGGTTTGTGAAATCCACTGGCATGTAAGTACAGAAAAATCATTTTCTCCCCTCAATGTTTAAGCAAAGTGCTCAGTGCTATTTTGAGTGTGAAGTCTGAGAAAAAGGCAGAGGAACTTTCTGTCAAGCTGCAAGAGGCATTTTCATTCTCCTCACACTCAACCCTGAAGCTTCCTATAAATGAAGCTGATGAACTAACACCTGAGACACAGCTACACCTGGAAACACACGAGAAAGAAGCCTCTGCATTTCTTCGAGGCAGTGTCAGAGATCACACCTTCAAATCCTCCAGGCTTTAGCCTCTAAGCCCCTAAAAAAAAGACCAAAAGTAATACTATCATCGCTCTGGCTGCTTTTGAAAAAACAGATGGCGGCTACTAAAAATACCTCTTGTTGTTTTCCCAGCCCATTGTTGTTTTTGTTTTTGGATTTTTTTTTTTTCCCTTGGTCAGCAAAGCGAGACTTGGGAGAGAGGGAGGGGAAGATGTGTTTGAGGCGGGTGCTGTGGCAGGGAGAGCCCCGGGCTGAGCGCAGCTCCCGGAGCATCCCCGGGAGCCCTCGGCTGCACGGCTCCGTCCCTGCTCCCTGCTCCAAAGCTGGGAAATGCCAGACTGCAACCCCTACAAAGGAGCCGCAAGCCAAAGGTCCTATCTCAAAAAAGTGACCATAAGATGCTGATGAAGCCATAATTTTTATTTTTTTTTTTCAATGCCAAATAAAGCGTGTTTGGATTCACCAGAACACTCACAAAATCCCACTCAATTAGGCAGATCTTTTCAGTAAGTTGAACTATTGCTTCTTTTTTTTTT